>NC_041314.1:122103158-122136874 GCF_004329235.1 Podarcis muralis
GGCACTTAGGGCACAGTTGTGACCAGCAGCCACCCGTATCCTACAGGGAAGGCCTTTTCAAACCCATCTAAGGTGGCAGCTGCCACCATGTTTGAAGGAGCAAAGTAAATACTTTAACAGTGTGCTGTGAAGGACCTGTTTTTTAAAAAATGCACCATCTGTATAAACTTTAACTCTGCAAAGGGCATTAGAAGAGCTTTGCTGGATCAGGCCAATGGCCTACAAGATTCAAGCATCTTGTTCTCACAGGAATAACCAGAAGCCAACGGAAACAAAATTTGGGAGCAACAGCAACCCCCTCACTTCTGATTCTGAGAACTGGAGTTCAGAGGCCAACAGTTGTGGGAGAATGTAGCCATGATGGCCAGTAGCCCTGATAGCGCTCTCCTCCAAGAAATAAAATATTTGTAATCTCAAGGCATTCTTGGGAAATTCCTTCATCAATGGCAACATTTTAGAAACAACCCAATTCCCTCTCTTTGCCCGTCATTCTTCCATATGTGGTTTTGCACAAGAACATTACTGAAATCCGGACGGCTCTTCTCATCTTCTTCTGCCCTGCAGGGCTTGCGACATCTATTCTGTAAAAGACATTTGGTTTCCCACAAGGTTTCATCAGGCCTCCATCCACCTATAAATAGGGGGACCTCTTCCACTTGGCTTCAGGTATCTCCAGGATTCCCACCAACCTCCAGCCATGAAGATCTTCTGCCTCCTCTCTGTTGCCGTCCTCTTCTTGATGCTCCTGGCTCCAGGTATGGCGATCTTCTCTTTTTTAAAAACTTTTCACCTTTATTATTTTATTCACATAATATACACTCTTTACAACAAACAACTCCAAAACAGACAACTCCAAAATAAAATCATACGTAACAAAACTGTAAGTTTCGTGTTTTCATTTACACTGATCTCCTCTCCGATAACTTTACTTGATATTTCTTGCTGCTTTCTGCTTTCCTTATAGAATCTTTATGAAGATTTAAATCTCTTTAATCCTATACCAATCTTTAACAATTTCAATTAATCCCTTCACCTCCTTCCCCTACAACCCAATTATCCAATCTCCTTGCGCCTTTTAAACTTTTGCATATTGATTTTTAAGCTCCAGCACCAACTTTTTTCATGTATCCCTTAATGCATTCCCAGTCTTTATTAATTTTTTGATTAGAGTAGCCTCTAATTGATGCCTTTAATTTTGCCATCTCCGCGAATTCAAGAAATTTGATTCTCCATTCTAATAATTCTGCTATTTTATCAGTTTTCTCAGATTCTCCACAGCTCTTTGCTTTATTCCTTTTAAAGGTGCCTGTGAATCCCACCTGCAGGGAATCCCAAAGGGATGGGTGAAGAATTCCTTTGCCCCTCTGTCCTCTTTGAGAACTTCCCAAACGGGGCATCTGGTCGGCCACTGCAAGAGGAATGTGCTTCCTCTGGCCCGATACAGAAATCAGGTTCTTTCTAGGATCTCATTTTAATACTAATCCTAAAACATGGAATGGGACGCGGGTGGCGCTGTGGGTTAAACCACAGAGCCTAGGACTTGCCAATCAGAAGGGTTCGAATCCCCGCGACGGGGTGAGCTCCCGTTGCTCAGTTCCTTCTCCTGCCAACCTAGCAGTTCGAAAGCACCTCAAAGTGCAAGTAGATAAATAGGTACTGCTCCGGCGGGAAGGTAAACAGTGTTTCCGTGCGCTGCTCTGGTTCACCAGAAGCAGCTTAGCCATGCTGGCCACATGACCCGGAAGCTGTACGCCGGTTCCTCGGCCAATAAAGCGAGATGAGTGCCGCAACCCCAGAGTCGGCCACGACTGGACCTAATGGTCAGGGGTCCCTTTACCTTAAAACATGGAATATAATCCACGTTGTTGCTGTTTAGTTGTTTAGACATGTCCAAATCTTCATGACCCCATGGACCAGAGCACGCCAGGCACTCCTGTCTTCCACTGCCTCCCGCAGTTTGGTCAAACTCATGCTGGTAGCTTCAAGAACACTGTCCCACCATCTTGTCCTCTGTCATCTCCTTCTCCTTGTGCCCTCCATCTTTCCCAACATCAGGGTCTTTCCCAAGGAATCTCCTCTTCTCATGAGTGGCCATAGTATTGGCGCCTCAGCTTCAGGATCTGTCCTTCCAGTGAGCACTCAGGGCTGATTTCCTTAAGAATGGATAAGTTTGATCTTCTTGCAGTCCATGGGACTCTCAAGAGTCTCCTCCAGCACCATAATTCAAAAGCATCTATTCTTCGGCGATCAGCCTTCTTTATGGTCCAGCTCTCACTTCCATACATCACTACTGGGAAACCATAGCTTGAACTATACGGACCTCTGTTAGCAAGGTGATGTCTCTGCTTTTTAAGATGCTGTCTAGGTTTGTCATCACTTTTCTCCCAAGAAACAGGCATCTTTTAATTTTGTGACTGCTGTCACCATCTGCAGAATATCATCCACAGGAATAGCTTTAAAATCTTTCATAATGCATTTGAGTACATTCAAGTTTGCAGTGGGGAAGAAAGCGGGCCAGTTACCTGGGCAAGGGGGCTTCTCTCTCCAAGGTTGCCAGTGACCCTCAAAGGGAAGCCAGTCTCTCTGATGCAGCCTTCCTTACCGCCTTGGCTCAGCTCTTTTGTTGAAGGTGCAGGCGGGAGGGAAAGGGTCTCTCTCTCCACCCCAGACCCTTTCCCTGCATTCATCCTGCACCAGCCTCCCCCAACGTGGCCCCCTCCAGGTTTCTTGCCCAGCAGGGTTATCAGGGAAGAAGAGCTGAAGGTGCAGAAGTGTGGGAATGTTCTGGGATGCAGGGGAGGATATATTGTTTTATTATAGCCTTTCCAACTTGTGTTAACAAGTTCCCAATTTAGTAACATTCCCCTTTTTAAACTCAAATTGGATGCGTTTGCTCAGGCTTGCTAAAGCCTCTATAATAACTTCTAGTATTTTCCCCTTATTCCTTCATAAAAGATAAGACATAACACAGTCTTCTATAAAAGTATAAAAAGAGTTTATTCACATGCTGTTCACAATTGGATCCCAGAAGGCAGACTTAGCTTAGACAAGTAACATACACCTGGAAACTATCTGATAAGGAAACAGTCCCTTTGTCTTCTCTTGGCTAGAGGCCAAGAGAGCATCTTTGGCTAAGCAGATGTTGCTTCTTCAACGCATGTAGTCAAAAAGAGAAGGCTGTCCTGCCCTGTGCTTTTGTCTTTACCTGGACAGGTGAGGCCACACCCACCTCTAGTCACATACAGAGGAAGTCTGTCCCAGCCCAGAAGGAAACAGGAAGTTTACCTGCTGGCTGGACAAACATTCCTCCCCATGTGTAAACATGTTCACTCTAGGAATGTTGTACTTGACTGCTCTTGTGTTTCACATCCCACAAGAAGGTCAGTGCTGGGGGTGCAGATCTGGCTTCAAATGGTTCTTTTTCCTCCCTCAGATTTCACCAGAGCCCAAAATGCCAAGGAAGAATGTCACCTTGCCGGCGGGAGCTGCCATTATTTTAGGTGCTGGAAAGGCAAAACAGAAATTGCTAAATGCACAGGAAGCAGAGTTTGTTGCCATTAAGGTGAGTTAGCTCAAATTATAACTTTGTCTCAAAGAGAGACGACCCCAAAGGTATGCGACTTACAGCTCCGATTCCACCCACAGTCACAATTTAATATTATTATTATTATTATTATTATTATTATTATTTATTATTATTATTATTATTATTATTTACACTCTGCCCTCCCTGGCCAGAACCGGGAAACATAATAGGGGAGGAAGAGACGGGGGGGATGAACAGGGGGAAAGAAAACAATTTAAAATACAGGTTAAAATCCAATTTAAAATGCAGCCTCATTTTAAAGTAGCTGATAACTCAAGACCATAAGGGGAGGGAAACATAAGGGTCAGACTGAGTCCATACGAAAGGCCAGGCGGAACAGCTCTGTCTTGCAGGCCCTGCGGAAAGATGTCAAGTCCCGCAGAGCCCTAGTCTCTTGGGACAGAGCGTTCCACCACGTTGGGGCCAGTGCTGAGGAGGCCCTGGCCCTAATTGAAACCAATCTAACCTCCATGAGGCTCGGAACATCCAAAGTGTTGTTATTTGTGGGCCTTAAGGACCTCCGCAGGGCATACCAGGAGAGGGGGTCCCGTAGGTACTAGGGTCCTAGGCCACATAGGGCTTTAAAGGTCAAAACCAGCACCTTAAACCTGACCCTGTACTCCACTGGGAGCCAGTGCAATTTCTCTTAGCCAGGAAAGGAAACCCATCTTTGGCTGAGCCCTTCCCTCAGATAGCAAAGGCAACCCACGTGAAGCATCTCTGTGAAGGTTGTTTTTGTATCACAGAACTGTAGAGTTGGAAGGGAACCCACACAGCCTGCAACGGCTGGAAGGGGAAGGGTTAAGTGTCCTGCTCAAATTCCTCATGGCTCATCACACCCTGAGACTAAGTCTGAATCTGCACTACTTACCTGCTCCTGTTCCTCTGTTAAAGAAAAATGGACTCATAGAATGGTAGAGATGGAAGGGACTCCAAGGGTCATCTAGTCCAACCCCTGCAATGCAGGAATCTCAGCTAAAGCATTCCTGACAGATGGCCATCAAACCTGTGCTTGAAAACTCCAAGGAAGTCCACAACCTCCTGGCGGAGACCGTTTCACTTTCATTCAGCTCTTACCATCAGAAAACTCTTTATGATGTTTAGCCGCAATCTCCTTCTGAAGGAGTCCTCCCATACAGGGCCTTTTGTCCATCCCTTCCCACACAATCTCTCCATCAACAGGTCCCAATCCCATCTCATGCTGCCAGCATTCAAAGTATCACCCATCAGGACTTGTCTTTATGTTGGGGAGTGACTGTTTTCGTTCACCAACCAGATCCTGAAAACTATTGCAGGTGTGTTAGATTCTCTCCACCTGCTCAGTTCCGTGTTTCAGGTTATGGTTTTGAGAATGCCCCTGCCCTTGTAGTACTTTCTCTCCAGGAGCTGAGAAATGATAACTCCAAAAGCAAGCAGGCGAACCTTTGGCAACCCTTAAGATTAAGAGTCTCATGTTCTACCAACTGAGGACTACAACTCCCAGCAGCCCCAGGCTACAAGGTCATGTGATGATGGGAGGGCTTGGGGTCAGGATGGAGACACCCCTCCACACACATACTTTTAGCTGGAGGTCTGAAACAAAGCCTCTGTGTGCAATTTGAGCACCTACAACAGCAGCTCTTCTGCCTCCCACTTGGGGTCACTGGTTTGGGTTCTCAGAACCACCACCAACACTCGTTTTAACAGTGTTTCCTCTTCTCACAGGTGGGGGTAACTCTGCAGATCTCTGGTGCAAGACCTCTAGTGAAAGGAAGACCACCCTGCTCTCCTCTGATGTGCAGCTGCCTCGACTGCACCCCCATCTCTGATGGGGAAGAAACCGCTTTGCTTGATGCTGCTGAAGGCGATGCTGGGAAGGAGTCAAGAGGGAACCGTCCTGTCTGTCTCTACTCAGGAGAATCTCAATGCATTCTTTTTAATAAATGCAAGCATTGGAAACCATTGTTGTTGCTGTTTAAAATATATATATATATTATTTTCTTCCAACAACCAGAACACAAACAGTGAAACCCCCCAGGTGGCTGATACATTGGGTATACAATATTCAATAATATACATATTCAATAATATTCAATAATAACATATTCAAATAAACCATATATACACATCTATATACCTTAACACTCCTCCTTCCACGAGGTTTATTTAACTTTTAACATTTTAATTGCCCCAAATTTTTCAAACCTACTCAAATAATTTATTATCTTCTCAAACCAATCCTCCTCTTTCTCACTGACCTTAAACCCTTTCATTCTATGTATCTTCACAGTTAGGTATTCTAAAATTATAATATTATTCAGTTTTTTCCTCCATTGGTTCACCCCTAACTCTTCTGCATTTTTCGAATTACTCGCTATAACCTGTCTGGCTGCAATTACCATCAAATTTACCTATTTGCATTCCTCTTTTAACTCAGTACTACTCAGGGTAATAAGAACCATTAATTTAGTTATTTCCACGTTCCTTCCCACAATTCCCGATATTTCTATACCAATCTGTTTCCAAAATTCATTAACTAACGGACAGTCCCACCACATATGGCTGTGCGTTCCCATCACTCCACATTTCCTCCAGCAACTCTTACTTCCAGATTTTGTAATATGATATAACCTCAATGGTGTATAATACCATTTTTCTACCAGCTTCAACCCATGGAAACCTTTGTGTAGGTCCATCTTCTGAAAAGGTGTTCTGGGTCTTGTTTTCTGTTGGACTCTAATATATGATGTGTGAAACACTTAAATGCAAAAAGACAGAAAGGCCAAGACAGGACATGTAGTTAGGATTCCATGGAGACATGAGATTCCTCCATGTGTGCAATATCCCGAAACAGGGCTGGTGAAGGTCTGAGCTCCTGCCAACTTCCTTGGCTGTTCTGATAGTGGCCAACCAGATGCCCACAGACAGGACCACAGCCCAAAAGTGCTCCTTCCCACAGTCTCCTGCCATGACAATGGAGGTAGAACAAAGGCATTGTGATATATAGCCAGAGGTATCTTCAACATTGCCTGGAGAACCCCCAGGATCCCATCCCTGTCTTATAGAATTATGGATTTGTACAGTTGGAAGGGACACACAGGGTCATCTAGTCCCAGCCCCCTGCAATGCAGGAATCTCAGCTGAAGCATCCACAACAGATGGCCATCCAACTTTTGCTTAAAACCGCAAAGGAAGGAGAGACTACAACCTCCTGAGATAGACTGTTCCACTGTCAAATAGCTCCTACTGTCAGAAAGTTTTTCCGAATGTTTAGTTGGAAACTCCTTTCTTGTAAGTTGAAGACATTGGTCCGGGTCCCACCGGCAGAAAACAAGCAGCAGAAAACAAGCTTGCTCCATCTTCTGTGTGAAAGCCTTTGAGATATTTGAAGGTAGCTATCATATCTTCTTAAGGAAAGGTAGGTTGGAAGCTGCCCAAAACCTTGTGGTCATCCCTGGACAGGTGAGGCCTCTCAGGTGAGTTCTTCCACCCCATCATCTGGGTGACACTCACAAAACTCTCAAGATTTGATGCATCTTATGCTCTCTTTCCCCTCCTTTCTTGCTTCCATTCCATCATACCTCAATTACTCAAGGAGTCCCTCACCTCATGTGAACCTACCAAGACCCTGAAATCATCATCTGAGGCCGTTCTTTGTGTTCCTCCTCCCCAAGATGTCCAGAGGGTGGCAACAGATGAATGGACATTTTCTGTGAGTGGATGATGTCCCCAGGGTGCTTTGGGGGAGATATGGATTTGTTTTTGCTTTGTTATGATGCATTTTGTGTTTTTTATCTTGTTTTTTATGTTGTGAACTGCCCTGTAATCTACAAATGAAGGATGGTATACAAATCAGAATCATACCACCATGGACTAAAATACAATATCCATTATAAGTCAATACCTTTACTTGACTGACTACAGGTCACCAAACAATGCACAAGCTTTTGAGTTCTGCAGAACGCTTCTTTGGGCTGGATATTAAGAAATGAGGCTGATCTAGGGTTAAAATGTGCATTGGTGTGAGTCTTAAGGTGTAAAAGAAGAAGATGATGGACTATATGGAACTGGCGGAAATGACTGGCAGAATCCGAGACCAGGGAGAAGAGTCGGTGAAGAAGATTGGAAAAAGTTTAAAGTCTACTTACAGAAATACTGTAAAATTAATGAATGTTAGAATGGTGTTGGATAAGAAGTTAAGTGGTTTTTAGCTATAATGCTATAAGGAATATGAAAAAATGGATTATTAACAGGTAAAAATTTAATGTTACTATATTTTAAGATTAAAGACTAGGATAAACAAAGAGGGAAAGGATTTGCTGAACTAACAAATTGAATTGGAATACAAAAAAAAGGGAAGTGTGAGGAGGTCCGGGAAACAAGCAAATGAAAGATAAGTAATGGAAAGATGGAATTGTTTTTAACTTTTTTTATTTTGTATTTTTATTTTTTATTTTTTCATTTTGTAATACTTTGAAAATCTTAATAAACATCTTTTTTTAAAAAAAAAAAGGTGTAAAAGAAGAAGAAGGGTCAGACCGCTTGATACCGATGTTGCTTGGATAACAACTCTGGATCCAACCCCTGACCATTGGCCACTGGTGGGAGTTGCATCTGGAAGGTCAAAGCTTCCCGGACATGACTTGATACTGGAGATTCCAGTTTTCATTTTCATGCTGGGAGAACTACAACAGCCCATTCCCCATATTTTAAAGGATCAACTACAGCAGTTCCCTAGATTGAGGTTACCAGATTTTTTTCAATGAATCCGGGGACACAATAAATAAATAAATAAATTGTGTTCTGTTGAAATTGCTAATAAAAATATTTAAATAAATAAATACTACACGTTCAGGACGCTAATGCTGCCCCTATGGCGGTGGCAGAGAGGCGGCCGCTGCCTTGACTTCAACCACCAGGTTTCCGCTTCATCCAAGGCTTTAGTCTCCTTTCTCCGTGAGCCTGGGCAGCCCCTGAGTTGTTGATTGTTCAGTGGGGGTGGTGGGAAAGCAGTGCGCAGTGGGTCAGGCATGGAAGGCGGAGAAGGAGGGCCGAGAGCAGCGGTGGTGAGACCATCGGAGCATCCCCAATCTCATTCCTACTTGTGTGCAAGCAGGAGGGGGCGGGGATCCCTCAGTTGGGAAGGGAGAGATCCCCGCCCCACTCCTGTTTGCACACAAGTAGGAGTTGGGCGGCTGCTCCGATAGGCAGCATGAAGCCTCACTTCACAGCTGAGTTGCTGGGGTCAGGGAAGGTGGAGGCAGCCCGGAAGCTGCATCTTAGAGCCTCTGCACCACCATCCTATGGGACTTCCCAGCAGCTCCTGAAGCCAGCCAGAGCCAACTGCTCCAGTCTGCTGAGACTTGCCGCTGCTGTGTTTCCCAGGGACATTGGATGAAATCCAGGGACATTCCGGGGATGGAATTCGTCTGGGGACTTATTCACAAATCCAGTGACTGTCCCCGGAAAACGGGGACGTCTGGTAACCCGACCTTAGATCCAGCTCTGGCCTTAAATGAAACGTTGGCAGGTTCCCGGTGGTCAAAGGTATTAAAGAGACAGTCATATTTATGAATGGGAGGCAGGACTTAAATTCCCAGCCAGCCATGAAGCTCACTGGGTGACCCTGGGCCAGTCACTACATTTCAGCCTTGCCTACCTCACAGGGTTGTTGCCAGGATGAAATGAAGAGGGGGAGAACTGTGTGCCCCACCTTGAGCTCCCTGGAAGTTCGGACCCCTTGAGAGTACACCAAGAAGCTGCAGACTCTGCACCCCTACAGTCTGTTGACAGTTGTGGGCCTTGGCACCAGGTGATTCACCCCCTTAGTAATCCTCATGTATGTTAATTTATCAATAGTTTCACCTTCTTCTGTGGCACCACAATTTAGGGAGGATATTGACAAGCTGGAAGGTGTGCAAAGGAGGGGGACCAAGATGATCAAGGTCCTGGAAATCAAGCCATATGAGGAATGGTTGAGGGAGCTGATAGGTTTAGCCTGGAGAAGAGTAGACTGAGAGGAGATATGATATCCACCCTTAAATATCTTATGGATTGTCACGTGAAAGATTGAGCAAGCAAATAGTTTTCTCCTGCTCTGGAGAGTAGGACCCAGACCAATGAATTCAAATTCCATGAATGGAGATTCCGACTGAACTCTGGGAAGATCTTTTTGAATGAAAGAGTTGTTTGACCATGGGAATGTACTCCCTCAGAAGGTGGTGGACTCTCCTTCAGCGGAGAATATTAAGCAGAGATTGGATGGCCACCTGTCAGAGATTCTTTAGCTCGGACTAGTTGACCCTCAGGCTACCTTCCAACTCTATAATGCTAGGATTCTCTGATGATAATTAAAATCTTTCTCCATTTTGACCTGAAAGGGGATGTGTCTAGCATGGCTTTCCCCCACTCCCACCAACTGCCCCCCTGAACCTTCTTCAGATATAGGACAATTCCCAGTTCCACTGGTTTGCACAGAAGCACCTGCCAGTTACTCCCAAATCAAATAAAAGTCACAGTATGGAGAGGAACTGGCAGAGCCCCCACCCCAACCCAGCGCCCCTTTTCATACAAGGCACCACCACACAGAGGTTTCCAATGCTTGCATTTATTGAAAGGAAAAGCTAAAGCAGACATATCCCATCCTAAACCCAGTTACAAAGATGCCAGCCTCACTGAGCACAGCAGGACTTGCTCTGGAGTAAATGGGCAGAAAGGATTGGGCTGTGATGGATCCTTCCCAGAAGTTCCAGCAGCAGCAGCAGCAGCAGCAGCAGCAGCAGCAGCAGCAGTGAGCATAGAGGTTTTTGCAGAGGTGCAGTCAAGGCAGCTGCATCTCCAGAGAAGAAACGGGTGGTGGTCTTCCTTTCATCAGAGATGATGCGTGATGGGTCTGCTGTAGAGGAAACACTGTGAATATGGGGGGGGTATAGAAAGAGGCCAGGGGTCCCCCTGGAAGAACAAAGAGCCTAATGCTAACAGAGTTGGGATTTCATGGGGGAGGGGGTTGGCTCAGACCTTAGTCCAGCTCTTTAGCGTTGGTTAGAGTGTGACCTTCTGCCATAGCTGTCAACCTTCCCTTTTTTTGCGGGAAATTTCCTTATTCCAGCACCGTTTCCCGCTGCTATCCCAGATTTTTAGATATCCCGTAGACTGTCCCCGGGACAGGTGAAGCTGCTGATCCCTTATTTTCTAGGCTGCCAATCCCTTATTTTCAAATCCGAAGTTTGACAGCTATACCTTCTGCTGAATGTGCAGAGGTCGGGAGAGTTCTCCATCCCGAACCCAAATGCCTCCTTACACAGTCTGGGGCTGATAATCCAAAACATCAGGTGGCCACCTGGTTGACAAAGGCTGCCCTCCAGGCTTTCAAAAACCTTGTTCCACACTGGGCTCGGTTCTCCAGCTCCTGTTTTCTAAGCTGATGGAGTCAAGTGGCTCCAAATGTCATCAGGGAATTCTCAGCATCCAAACTCAAAACAATGAATTTAGCATTTGGGAGAATCTAGCAAGTGCCCCCCCCTATGGCTGTTAAGGGTCAAAGAAGCAGAGCTGTAACTCTCAAGCCTTCAGGGTCATGTCTCTTTGAGATGCCACAGACTTATTTCCAGGCACAGGTATGGTTTTGCATATAACTCACCTTAGCTGCGCTTGCAGCAACGCCTGTCTCCCGAACACTTCCCAATCTCTTTCTCGCCTTTGTTGCAGGTTTTTCTGCAGCTGCCCCCATTGTTCTGGCAATCCTGGGTGGGACGTTGAGCTACAGACAAATCTGTAAGGGAAAGTGAAGAGAAAAGCAAACTGAGAGAGGGTGAAGCAACTACCAAGGAGAGGATCTACCTGGGAAGGTTGCTCCAGAAAATCTGCTAGCCAGGACATCTGGAGGGCACCAGGTTGGGGGAGGCTAGTGCAGGATGAATGCAGGAAAGGGGACTGGGATAGAGTGAGACCCTCCCCCTCCCCCCTGTGCCTTCAGAAGGATGGCTGACCCAAGGCAATCACTGGTGTCCTTGGGGCACTGGAAACCTTGGAGAGAGAAGTTCTTTTGCCCAGGAAACTGGCCCCACTCTGTTCTCCACCACAAAGCTGAATGCATTGAAAATGTGTTATTGCAGATTTTATAGCAACAGCTTCTTTGGATCAGATTCCACATTTTAGGATTGCAATGACAATCAGATCCTAAGAGCCCGGCTGCTGGATCCGGTCAAAGGGGCCACATCTAGTCCACCAACCTGGTCTCACAGTGGCCAACCAGATGCCCCATTTGGGAAGCTCTCGAGGGGGACAGAGGGTCAAGAGAATTCCCCACCCATCCCTTTGGGATTCCCTGCACATGGGATTGAGAGGCAGGTGTAAAAGGAATAAAGCAGAGAGCTGTGGAGCTCAGAGAAGAAGCATCTGAGAAGAAGGCCTTACCTGGAGCCACCAGCATCAGAACGAGGAAGGCGAGAGAGATGAGGCAGAAGATCTTCATGGCTGGAGGTTGGTGGGAATCCTGGAGATGCCAGAAGCCAAGTGGAAGAGCAGTTGTCTGGGGAAGGAGAGGTCCCTCTACTTATAGGTGGATGGAGGACTGATGAAACCTTGTGGGAAACCAAATGTCTTTTACAGGATAGATGTCACAATCCCTGTGGGGCAGAAGAAGTTGAGAACAGCCATCTGGATTTGAGTAATGCTCTTGTGCAAAACCACATATGGAAGAATGACCACAAACCAGGCTAGTGTCACTGACTGACAAAGAGAGGGAATTGGGTTGTTTCTAAAATGTTGCCATAGATGAAGGAATTTCCCAAGAATGCATTGAGATTACAAATATTTTATTTCTTGGAGGAGAGCGCTATCAAGGCTACTGGCCATCATGGCTACGTTCTCCACAACTGTTGGCCTCTGAACTCCAGTTCTCAGAATCAGAAGTGCTGTTGCTCCCAAATTTTGTTTCCGTTGGCTTCTGGTTATTCCTGTGAGAACAAGATGCTTGAATCTTGTAGGCCATTGCAGTGGTGTAGCGTGGGTTGTCAGCACCCGGGGCAAGGCAAGTAATTTGCGCCCCCTAACCCGTGGATTTGCGCCCCCTAACCCGTGGATTTGCGCCCCCTAACCCGTGGATTTGCGCCCCCTAACCCTAAGCCCCAGGTGTTGCGCCCAGTGCGGCCGGCCCCCCCTGCACCCCCCACGCTACGCCACTGGGCCATTGGCCTGATCCAGCAAAGCTCTTCTAATGCCCTTTGCAGAGTTAAAAGAGGTCCTTCACAGCACACTGTTAAAGTATTTACTTTGCTCCTTCAAGCATAGTGGTAGTTGCCACCTTAGATGGGTTTGAAAAGGCCTTCCCTGTAGGTGCGGGTGGCTGCTGGTCACAATTGTGGCCCTAAGTGCTATTCCCAGGAAGAGGCAGAAAGAAGCCATCATGGTGCATAAACTTGGATTACTGTGATGTTAAAAGGTCTGCCTTGGATTCGTATCGAGATCATTCTATCATTTTTGAGATTGCATCCCAGTACAGCTTTCATCCCATCCCAGTACAGCTTTTGTTGACTATGAGGGCCACTCCATTTCTTTTACGGGTTTCTTGCCCACAGTAGTACATATGATAGTCATCCGAACTGAATTCGCCCATTCCCGTCCATTTTAGTTCACTGATGCCCAGGATGTCAATATTTATTCTTGCCATCTCATTTTTGACCACATCCAACTTACCCAGGTTCATGGTTCTTACATTCCAGGTTCCTATGCAATATTTTTCTTTACAGCATTGGACTTTCCTTTCGCTTCCATGCATATCCGCAACTGAGCGTCCTTTCGGCTTTGGCCCAGCCGCTTCATCAGCTCTGGATCTACTTGTACTTGTCCTCCGCTCTTCCCCAGTAGCATGTTGGACACCTTCCGACCTGAGGGGCTCATCTTCCAGCGTCATAACTTTTATATGCCTGTTGTCTTTGTCCATGGAGTTTTCTTGGCAGGGATACTGGAGTGGCTTGCCGGTTCCTCCTCCAGGTGGATCACGTTTGGTCAAAACTCTCCACTATGACCTGTTCATCTTGGGTGGCCCTGCACGGCATAGCTCATAGCGCCTTTGAGTTATTCAAGCCCCTTCGCCACGGCAAGGCAGTGATCCATGAAGGAGTGGGAGAATATAGATATGTTATTATTACTATCATATGTCTATGTTTTATATCTATGCTATTTTTTTATGTATGACTGCAGCACAGTATGCGTTGACAACAAGATGTAACAGAAAAGCCTTAGCCAAACAAACAAACAAAAAAACCCAAAGAACAAAGGGGGAAGACCAGAGATCTGGACATAGATCACAACTCACACCTGTCCACACCATAGCCTTTGCAACCTTGTGCCTCAGATGTTTGGGACTACAATTCGCATCACCCCCAGCATGCAGGAGGGCCATGTGAGGCTGAGGGAAACTTTTCCTACTTTACAATCTTCTTCTTTAGGTGAGGTGACCAGAACTGCGCAGGATTCCAAATGCGGTCACACCATAGAGTTGAATAATGGCAAGATGATATTGGCAGTTCACATTCCTATCCTTTCCCTAATGATCCCTTGCATGGAGTCCATCTTTTTCACAGCTGCCGCACATGGGGTCCACATCTTCTTGGAGCTCTTTACTATGAATCCAAGGTCTCATTGCTAGTCAGTCACCACCAGTTCACACCCCATGAGGGTACACCAAGAACCTGCAGGCTCTGGACCCCAACACCATGTTGACACTTGAGGGCCTATCCAGTTTTCCATCAGTAATCCTCATGTGTGTTAAGGAAGTCATAGTCCCACTCTCTTCTGACTTGGTCAGGCCCCACCTAAAGTCCTGTGCCCAGTTCTGTAAGAAGGATGTTGACAAGCTGGAAGGTGTGCAGAAGAGGGCGACCAAGAGGATCCAGGGTCTGGGAGTGGAGCCTGATGAGCAATGGTGGAATGGAGGAATGGGGTAGGACATGCTTAGCTTGGATAAAATGAGATCTGAGAGCCATTTTCAAATATCTCAAGGGATGCCTCATGAAAGATAGAGCAGACTTCCTTCCACAGAGCCTGTAAGACAGAGCTATTCCACCTGGCTTTCAACTTGAACTTAGCCTGATCTTTTATTCCCCTTCCTTCCCTCCCCTCCCCCTCCCGTTTTTATGAAGATTACCCGCTCTGGGATCCCACAGCTAATTCTCCCCTGGTCTCCTCGCTGATCCAAATAGGACTAATTTAGCCGCTAGCCCTGGTGATCATCTAATGTTTATTGGATGGATTTCCCCCCCTAAATTGATTTTTGAATTTATTGTTATTCACATTTTATACTGTATTTTATGCTTTTTTGTTGTTGTTGCATCAATTAAGTGTTCTAGATTTGTTGTTAGCCGCCCTGAGCCCGGTTTTCTGACCTGGGACGAGAGGGGTATAAATAAAAATATTATTATTATTATTATTATTATTATTATTATTATTATTATTCTGCTCCGTAAGGTAGGGCCCAAACCAATGGATTCAAATTCCATGAATGGAGATTTTGACTGAACATGAGAAAGATCTTTCTGAGGGTAAGACTTGTTTGACTGTGGAATGGACTCCCTCAGAAGCTGGTGGACTCTGTAAAGAAAAGGAAGGTACGTTCTTACACATGTGGTGGAAGTGTAAAATAATTAAAAATTATTGGGTTGTGATCTGTAATGAAATGAAAAGAACGTTTAAGATAACCTTTGTTGAAAGACCAGAAGCCTTTTTATTAGACATTACAGGTCAAGATTTGCCAAAAGACAAGAAGAAATTATTTAAGTATGCTCACTCACACACGAAAACAAAGATCACCACAGCCAATCACAAGCAAACAATCACACCCTAGGCCAAGCCCAACCTCTCTCACCACCAAAGGAACACAAGTGAACAACACAAACAACGCTGACACCAAACCCTACACACATTAAACATAATAGAAACACCGCCACCCGACCCCACCCCCATCCATCTTCCCTCTCTCCACCCCCCTTTTCTTCTCTCTTTCTTTTCTCTTCTCCCCCTAATGCCTCAACAAATGAAATGGATTTGTAAAAATGTTACATGAAAAAAAACAAAAAAACACACGAGGCACTACACTTCTGTAAAACAAGAAAATCCTTAATAAAATAATATTTTTAAAAAAAAGTATGCTACAACAACGGCTAGAACTTTATTAGTTCAAAGGTGGAAAAGCAAAGAAATGCCAATAGAAGAACAATGGCATGAAAAACTGATGGAATATGCTGAAATGTCAAAGCTGACTTAAAGATAAGGACAATAGAGATTTTTAAAAAGACTGGGGAAAATAAATAAAATACCAACTGTTGATAGATAAAAAAGAGAAAGGAAGCTTTGTACTTCCAGATCTAGAGTAATCTCATGCAGCTGCAGGACTTCTATGGCTTAAAGACTGGATAACATTGAGGGATTTTGATGTATTAGATCTGGAGGGATATGATAATTGGTATGTGTGGCATGCCTATTTAATATATGAGAAGGTAAGGGTCCACAAGGGTTTTCTGAACCATTTAATAAGGAAATCATTATATAAGATCTGGTCAAAATATAAAGGAATACTAGAACCCACCCCTGTGAACCTCACCTACAGAAGCACAGGCGGTTAAGAAAAAAAATATGGAAGGGGAATGGGCCACATACTGATTATTATTAGAAGGGCACCAGGATGAACCTAAACTGAAAAGGTATGAAGAATTAAGGGGAACTTGACAGACCGACTGCAATATTTTCAAATACATCAAAGTTTAATTATTGATAAGAAAACAGCAATTGCAAGAGAAAAATCAAAATTTGAAAAAGAATTGGTAAAAAGAAAAAGTCCCACTCTCTTCTGACTTGGTCAGACCCCCCCCCCCTTAAGTCCTGTGCCCAGTTCTGGGCACCACCATGTAAGAAGGATGTTGACAAGCTGGAAGGTGTGCAGAAGAGGGCGACCAAGAGGATCCAGGGTCTGGGAGTGGAGCCTGATGAGGAATGGTGGAATGGAGGAATGGGGTAGGACATGCTTAGCTTGGATAAAATGAGATCTGAGAGCCATCTTCAAATATCTCAAGGGCTGCCTCATGAAAGATAGAGCAGACTTGCTTTATCCTGCTCCGGAAGGTAGGGCGCGAACCAATGGATCCTAATTCCATGAATGAAGATTCCAATTGAACATTAGGAAGATCTTTCTGAGGGTAAAACTTGTTTGATAGTGGAATGGACTCCCTCAAAAGGTGGTGGACTCTTGTTCAGAGGAGGTTTTCAATAAGAGATTCAATGGCCACCTGTCAGGGATTGTTTAGCCTGAACTGGATGACTCTCAGAGTCCCTTCCAAATATACAATTTTAGGCTTCTATGATAAATGCCAGTTTGCTCCATTTTGACCTGGCATTGCTGTCCCCAGCTCTCACCCACCTCTGTTACTTCACACACCTTTTCAGCCTGTGGACATTCGCTGATCATGGAGCAATATTTGTCTGACTTGGAGCCAGACATGGTGAGGAAACAGAACTCAGCGGTGAGACCACAACCTCCCCACTTTGCCTGCTGCATCTTGCACTTCAGTCTCTTGTGAAAGGATGCTGAAGACGTCCCATGTCTGTGTAGGTTGCAAAAGATGAGCAGGTGCCCCATAGGTTTCACAGGACAGGACACAGCACAGGCCAACAGCTCACAACCAGCACTAATACTCCTCCCCCAGAATAACATGAGAGTGTGACCCTCACTTTTGAGCCCTCATCTCTCTCCCATGGACACATAAATTCACAACAGTGCACACAATTCCATACCAATGCCTGCCATTGCCAACACAATCAAAACCAAGTGTTGATTGAGCACTACAAGTAAAATGCAAACAGCACAACACACACATTCAGACCATTAGGAAAAGGAGGGTTTAACTTGCCCTTTCTTTGGAAAAATGGATATGGATCAAGGTCATGGAAAGGCAATGGAACAGTTAGGTGCTGGAATGATTGGGTTGTTTCCAAGGCTGCTGTCCTGGTCAGGCAGGAGATTTCTGCTTGGTATAGGACATTTGCTCATCTCCCCTGAAGACTCCCCCCAGGCACCTCAAAATTTGCTCTAAAGATTGGAATGACTCTCCAGATCAGATTTTGGTGGTTCCTGGGGCAGAGGTGGGTTTAGGGGAGTGTTTTCTGACCTGGGGGAGGGGTGCTGAGTTTTGTCCTTGCACCAGGCACCACTGAAATTTGAAAGACCAACATCCACCACTGTCCAGGGAGAGGAGAGGAATCAGGAGTCAATTTGTGAATTTGGAGACAAGCCATTGAGTTGCAGATGGTGGAGGGAAAGCCCAGGTGTAAATGATGGTATGAGATGAGGATCTGAAGGACTTTGCATGAGAAGATCCCTGAAATGGACCAGCCCAAAGTCCTGTCTAGTCCAGCACCCCTTGCTCTCTCCCACAAGCCCACACTCTCTTTTGTAAACCAATGAGAGGCTGTTTTCATAAGCAAGGGGGTATAGAAATGCAAAAACTCCCACCAGCCTCACATGTGTCATGAACACTTCTGCCCAAGGCATAAGAGCTCCAGAGGAGTAGAGAAGCAGCCATTAAGAGAGAGGCTCGCATTTTTCCCAGAGGCTGTGAAGGGTAGTTTATCAACTCCACCTCGGTGTGAGAATGACAGGAATGCAGAGAGTGTGCTAGAGAGAAACAAAAACTCCCAGCAGCCTCAGCCCCAGATGGTCCTGCATGGGGCGATGGGAGTAGTAGTCCCAAACATCTGGAGGGCAGCAGGTTGGTGAAGGCTGTGATGCGACCTGTGTCCAGATCTCCCATCTTCCCCCTTTGGTCCCCATCTCAACAAGGACTTCAAGACTGGCATTCTTGCTCTCTGCCACATTGGACATTTCTTTTATTGTCCACCATCATTACGCTTTCCATTCTGAAGTTGGGAATAGAATAGTCGCTTTGGAAGACGATAATCAGGCATCTAAACCACATGACCAGTCCAGCGAAGTTGATGTTGAAGAATCATTGCTTCACATCCAAAATAAACCAAAAATGGGAAGTAGAAGAACGGCATATGGATATAAATTTATTTATTTTTTATTCAAAATTTTAACAAGGACATATTATCCAAAAACATATCATCCTTGTCCCCCCCCCAATTTCCTCACTCCCCCTCCCACACAAAACCCATCCACCCCCACCCCACCCCCCGACTTCCCTCAGTTCCAGTCTTTGGTTTCTCTGAGAATGCTGTTTTCTGCATGTTACAAAGTTGTATAGATCCTCAAATTATTTAGCTGATTATTATCAATAAAAAGTTTGTGAGTGTTTATTCAAAACCTGCCAAGGAGTCCAGTTCGCTTTGTTGCGTGAAGGTACATTCTTTCACCTTTGGTGGACATGCCCAAGGATTAAGCACTTCTGGGAGATGATTTATAATGAAATGAAAAAGGTATTTAAATGAAGAAACCAGAGGCCTTTCTCCTGGGCATGGTCGGCCAATTGGTGCCAAAGAAAGATAGAACTTTTTTTATGTATGCAAGAACAGCAGCAAAGAATACTCATCGCAAAGCACTGGAAGACACAAGATCTACCCACCAGGGAAGAATGGCAGATGAAGCTGATGGACTATATGGAACTGGCGGAAATGACTGGCAGAATCCGAGACCAGGGAGAAGAGTCGGTGGAAGAAGAGTGGAAAAAAATTTAAAGTTTATTTACAGAAACATTGTAAAAATTAATGAATGCTAGAAGGATGCTTAGAACTGGATATGGAACAACTGATTGGTTCAAAATTGGGAAAGGAGTACGGCAAGGCTGTAATATTGTCCCCTGCTTATTTAACTTATATGCAGAATTCATCATGCGAAAGGCTGGGCTGGATGAATCCCAAGCCGGAATTAAGATCGCCGGAAGAAAAATCAACAACCTCAGATATGCAGATGACACAACCTTGATGGCAGAAAGTGAGGAGGAATTAAAGAACCTCTTAATGAGGGTGAAAGAGGAGAGCGCAAAATATGGTCTGAAGCTCAACATCAAAAAAACGAAGATCATGGCCACTGGTCCCATCACCTCCTGGCAAATAGAAGGGGAAGAAATGGAGGCAGTGGAGAGATTTTATTTTCTTGGGCTCCATGATCACTGCAGATGGTGACAGCAGTCACGAAATTAAAAGACGCCTGCTCCTTGGGAGAAAGGCGATGGCAAATCTAGACAACATCTTAAAAAGTAGAGACATCACCTTACCAACAAAGGTCCGTATAGTTCAAGCCATGGTTTTTCCAGTAGTGATGTATGGAAGTGAGAGCTGGACCATAAAGAAGGCTGATCGCCGAAGAATTGGTGCTTTTGAATTATGGTGCTGGAGGAGACTCTTGAGAGTCCCATGGACTGCAAGAAGATCAAACGTATCCATTCTTAAGGAAATCAGACCTGAGTGCTCACTGGAAGGACAGATCGTGAAGTTGAGGCTCCAATACTTTGGCCACCTCATGAGAAGAGAAGACTCCCTGGAGAAGACACTGATGCTGGGAAAGATGGAGGGCACAAGGAGAAGGGGGCGACAGAGGATGAGATGGTTGGACAGTGCTCTCGAATCTACAAACATGAGCCTGACCAAACTGCGGGATGCAGTGGAAGACAGGAGTGCCTGGCGTGCTCTGGTCCATGGGGTCACGAAGAGTCGGACACGACTAAACAACAACAACAACAACAAGAAGGATGCTGGAATGAAGTTTTAACATGGTTTTAGCAGAAAGGTTATAAAGAACTAAGTAAAAATGGATTGTTAATGGGTCAAAGTGTAAAATTTAAGGTCAAATTGTGTCAAGATAAATTATAGAACAAAAACTGAGAAAGATGGAAAGGATTTGCTGAAATAGCTATTTGAATTAGAATACAAAAAAGGGATGTGTGAGGAGGTCGATGAAACAAGTAAATGAAAGATAAAGATATGGAAATACTGGATGTGTTTTTAAATGTTTTTGTTTTTAAATGTTTTTGTTTTTCTTATTGTTTTGTTGTACTGTTTTTTATTGTGTTTTTTATTTTTGAAGTATTGTAACTTTTTTTTTCTTTTTTTCTTTTTTCTGTAACTGTTAAACCTTTAATAAATATCATTTAGAAAAAGAAAAAAACCAGTTCGCTTTGTTGCGTCTTCAGATACTTTGTAAAGGGTTCCCATTCATCCTTAAAGTCACAGTTATCCTTGTCCCGTAGCTTATATGTCAGTTTTGCCAGTTCTGAATAGTCCATCAATTTTTCTTGCCATGATTCTTTAGTTGGGGTTTCTTCAGTCTTCCATCCTTGTGCTACCAGAACTCTCGCGGCCGTTGTCACATACATGAAGATGTTTTTCAACTTTTTTGGCAGATCTTTCCCTACAACCCCAACAAAATGCCTCGGTTTTTTAACAAATGTTAAATAGAAGATTTTCTTCAATTTGCTGTAAATCATTTCCCAATTTTTTTTAATTACCATACAATCCCACCACATATGATAAAATGTCCCCTCCTTTCCCTTACACTTCCAACATATATTTGAACAAGTTTTGTACATTTTCCCTAACTGCACTGGTGTTGTGTACCATCTGTACATCATCTTCATGTAATTCTCCTTCAATAGGGAACAATCTGTAAATTTTAAGTCAGTTTTCCATAATTTATTTACAAATAAGCCTCCTTTTTGGGCCCTCAACAAACATTGAAATGCAAAGTTGAAGCAAAGTGTAAGAATCTCTGAGAAGATATGCCTTTCATTTCCCCCGCTATTTGTCCTCCAAATATGGAAAAGAAAAGCCATGACCTCAAAAGGATGCAAAGAAATCACACTGTCATTCTTCAATGGATTGCTTGCCAGTGGGGTCCTCTTTGAGTTTTTGCCAGGGAAATGGGAACATTCAATTCAGCTGGCAATTAAAGGCCTGCCCAGCTAATTTACAGTTTCCACAACAGTATGTGAACCAGAACAGAATCATCCTTCCAAACTTTGAATTTTCCAAGGCGGTTCTCCAGTCACATAACTGGTACCCAAACCCATACAGTGGGGTACCAGTAGCCATTGATAACCCACAAATAACAGCCTTTCAAAACCATCTAATTTGGTGGCACTATCTCCTGTAGGAGCATAGAATCATAGAATCATAGAATCATAGAGTTGGAAGAGACCACAAGGGCCATCGAATCCAACCCCCTGCCAAGCAGGAAACACCATCAGAGCACTCCTGACATATGGTTGTCAAGCCTCTGCTTAAAGACCTCCAAAGAAGGAGACTCCACCACACTCCTTGGCAGCAAATTCCACTGTCAAACAGCTCTTACTGTCAGGAAGTTCTTCCTAATGTTTAGGTGGAATCTTCTTTCTTGTAGTTTGGATCCATTGCTCCGTGTCCGCTTCTCTGGAGCAGCAGAAAACAGCCTTTCTCCCTCCTCTATGTGACATCCTTTTATATATTTGAACATGGCTATCATATCACCCCTTAATCTCCTCTTCTCCAGGCTAAACATGCCCAGCTCCCTTAGCCGTTCCTCATAAGGCATCGTTTCCAGGCCTTTGACCATTTTGGTTGCCCTCCTCTGGACACGTTCCAGTTTGTCAGTGTCCTTCTTGAACTGTGGTGCCCAGAACTGGACACAGTACTCCAGGTGAGGTCTGACCAGAGCAGAATACAGTGGCACTATTACTTCCCTTGATCTAGATGCTATACTCCTATTGATGAGGCCCAGAATTGCATTGGCTTTTTTAGCTGCCGCGTCACACTGTTGGCTCATGTCAAGTTTGTGGTCAACCAAGACTCCTTTTCACATGTACTGCTCTCAAGCCAGGTGTCACCCATCTTGTATTTGTGCCTCTCATTTTTTTTGCCCAAGTGCAATACTTTACATTTCTCCCTGTTAAAATTCATCTTGTTTGTTTTGGCCCAGTTCTCTAATCTGTCAAGGTCGTTTTGAAGTGTGATCCTGTCCTCTGGGGTGTTAGTCACCCCTCCCAGTTTGGTGTCATCTGCAAATTTGATCAGGATGCCCTTGAGTCCATCATCCAAGTCGATGTTGAATAAGACCGGGCCCAAGACAGACCCTGTGGCACCCCACTAGTCACTCTTCTCCAGGATGAAGAGGAACCATTGATGAGCACCCTTTGGGTTCGGTCAGTCAGCCAGTTACAAATCCACTGAGTGGTAGCATAGTCAAGACCGCATTTTACCAGCTTCTTTACAAGAATATCATGGGGCACCTTGTCAAATGCCTTGCTGAAATCAAGGTAGACTACATCCACTGCGTTCCCTTCATCTACCAGGCTTGTAATTCTGTCAAAAAACGAGATCAGGTTAGTCTGACATGACTTATTTTTCAGAAATCCATGCTGACTATTGGTGATCACAGCATTCCTTTCTAGGTGCTCACAGACTGTTTGCTTAATGATCTGCTCCAGAATCTTCCCTGGTATTGATGTCAGACTGACTGGGCGGTAATTATTTGGGTCCTCTCTTTTCCCCCTTTTTGAAAATAGGGACAACATTTGCCCTCCTCCAGTCTGCCGGGACTTCGCCTGTTCTCCAGGAATTCTCAAAGATGACTGCCAGTGGTTCTGAAATCACATCTGCCAGTTCTTTAATACTCTTGGATGCAGTTCATCTGGCCCTGGAGACTTGAATACATCTAGACTAGCCAAGTATTCTTGTACTATCTCCTTAGTTATTCTGGGCTGTGTTTCCTCTGCTGAATCATTTGCTCCAAATTCTTCAGGTCGGGCATTGTTTTCTTTATCGGAGAAGACTGAGGCAAAGAAGGCATTGAGGAGTTCAGCCCTTTCTGTGTCCCCTGTTTGCATTTCACCATCTTCTCCTCTGAGTGACCCCACTGTTTCTTTGTTCTTCCTTTTGCTACGAACATACCCCATAAAAGCCTTTTTTGTTGCTTTTAACTTCTCTAGCAAGCCTGAGTTCATTTTGTGCTTTAGCTTTTCTGACTTTGTGTCTACACGTGCTGGCTATTTGTTTGAATTCCTCTTTGGTGGTTTCCCCCCTTTTCCATTTTTTGTACACATCCTTTTTTAATCTTAACTCAGTTAAAAGTTCTTTTAGATAGCCACCCTGGCTTCTTTAGGCACCTTCCATGTTTTCCGTCTCATTGGTATTGCCTGAAGTTGTGCTTTTACTATCTCCCTCTTAACAAACTCCCAGCCATCTTGAACTCCCTTTCCTTTTAGTATTACTGTCCATGGGATCTCACCCAGCACTTCCTAAGCTTTATGAAGTCGGCTTTCTTAAAGTCGAGAAATTGAGTCCTAGTATGCTTGGCTGCTCCTTTCCGCTGTATAGTAAACTTCAGAAGAGCATGATCACTCGCGCCTAATGATCCTTCCACTTCTACCCCACTAACCAGGTCATCAACATTGGTTAGGACCAGATCTAAAATGGCTGTTCCTCTTGTTGCTTCTCCCACTTTCTGGACAATGAAGTTGTCTGCAAGGGCAGTGAGGAATCTGTTTGACCTTATGCTCTTGGCTGAGTTTGACATCCACAAATATCCGGGTAATTGAAGTCCCCCATTACTACTATCTCCCTTCCTTTTGCATGCTTGGCCATCTGTTCCAGGAAGGCATCATCTATGTCCTCCGTTTGGCTTGGGGATCTCCATTCTTTAACTGTGTGCTGTGAAGGATCTTTTTTAAATGCATTATCTGAAGAAATCTTAACTGCACAGGACATAAGGAGATCCCTGCTGGATCAGACCAGCAGCCTACAAGTCAACCATTGTTGTGAATGGTAACAAGAAGGTTACCAGAAACACACATGTGAGAAACAGCCCTGATAGCCCTCTCCTCCAAGAACGTGCTTTTCCGCTATTAACTTCATGGTAAACTCAATGCATAGCTGGGAAATTAATTCTCCAATGGCATAGTTTCAGAAACAACTCCCTCAGCTTCTCTCTGTCAGTCAGTGACACTAGCCTGTTTGTGGTCATTCTTCTGTATGTGGTTTTGCACAAGAGCATTACTCAAATCCAGACAACAATTCTCATCTTCTTCTGCCCCACAGGGATTGGGACATCTATGGTGTAAAAGACATTTGGTTTCCCACAAGGTTTCATCAGTCCTCCATCCACCTATAAGTAGAGGGACCTCTCCTTCCCCAGACAACTGCTCTTCCACTTGGCTTCAGGCATCTCCAGGATTCCCACCAACCTCCAGCCATGAAGATCTTCTGCTCCTCTCTCTCGCCTTCCTCCTCCTGATGCTGGTGGCTCCAGGTATGGCCTTCTTCTCAGATGCTTCTTCTCTGAGAAGCTCCACAGCTCTCTCTTTTACTCCTTTTAAACCTGCCCCTGAATCCCACTTGCAGGGAATCCCAAAGGGATGGGTGGAGAATTCTCTTGACCCTCTGTCCCCTTTAGAACTTAACTAATGGGGCATCTGGTTGGCCACTGTGAGACCAGGTTGATGGACTTGATGAGTCCCCTTTGGCCTGATGCAGCAGCCAAGCTCTTGGGATCTGATTATCATCCCAATCCTAAAATATGGAATCTGATCCAAAGAAGCTGCTGCTATAGAATTTGTAATGAGACATTTCAGTAGATTCAGCTTTGTAGTGGGGAAGGGAGTGGGCCAGTTTCCTGGGCAAGAGAACTTCTCTCTCCAAGGTTGCTAGTGGCCCCAGGGAAGCCAGTGACTGCCTTGGGTAAGCCCCCCCTGCTGAAGGTGCGGGGGAAGAGGGGCTCACTCCCCATCCCAGCCCCTTTCTGCATTCTTCCTGCACCAGCCTCCCCCAACCTGGTGCTCTCCCGATGTCCTGGCCAGCAGGGCTGTTGAGGAACAAGTTGTGGAAGGTATACAAGGCCAATCCTTCCAGGTAGCTTCTCTCCTTAGTAGTTGCATCTCTCTCTCTCCTCTCTCTCTCTCTCTCTCTCTCTCTCTCTCTCTCTCCCAACTTCCCTTTCTCTTTGCTTTCCCCTGCAGATTTCACCGGAGCTCAACGTCCCACCCAGGATTGCCAGAACAAATGGGGGCACTGCAGAAAAACCTGCAACAAGGCGAGAAAAGAGATGTGGGGGAATGTTCGGGAGACAGGCGTTGCTGCAAGCGCACGCTAGGTGAGTTATTAGGCACAAACCATACCTGCTGCCTGGAAATAAGTATGGAGCATCTCAAGGAGACAGGACCCTGAAGGCTTGAGAGTTACAGCTCTGCTTCTTCCCTCTGTCTTTTACCCTTGACAGCCACAAGGGTGCGCGGTACTTGCTAAGTTCTCCCAAATGACTATTTTTGGTTTGGACCTTGAGAATTCCCCAATCACATTTGGAGCCACTTGGAGCTTAGAAAACAGGCGCTTGAGAAAAAGCCCCATGTGAAACAAGGTTTTTGAAAGCATAGAGGGCAGCCTTTGTCCATCAGGTGGCCACCAGATGTTTTGGATTATAAGCACCAGACCGTGTAATGAGGCATTTGGGTTCGGGATGGAGAAGTCTCCCGACCTCTGCACATTCAGCAGAAGGTCACATTCTAACCAACTCTAACCACCACAACCCCCATGAACTTCCAACTCTGATAGCATCCAGGTCTTCAGGGGGTCCCTGGCCTGTTTTGAGCACCCTCCCTCTCACCCATATTCACTGTGTTTTCTCTCTTTTTCATTTAACTCTACAGCAGACCCATCATGCACCATCTCTGACGAAAGGAAGACCACCCCGTTTCTTCTCTGGAGATGCAGCTGCCTTGACTGCACCTCTGCAGAAATCTCTTTGCTCACTGCTGCTACTGCTGAAGGCGCTTCTGGGAAGGATCCATCCCTGCCCAATCCTTTTCTGCCCGTTTACTCCAAAGCAGGTCCTGCTGTGCTCAGTGAGGCTGGCAATCTTTGTAACTGGGTTTGGATTGGATTCGCCTGCTCATTTGCTTTAGCTTTTTCCTTTCCAATAAATGCAAGCATGTGGAAACCTGCTGTGTGGTTGGTGCCTTGTATGAAAAGGGGTGCTGGGTTGGGGGGGGGGCTCTGCCACTTCATCTCCATACTGTGACTTTGATTTGGGAGTAAATGACAGGTATTTCTGTTGCAAATCTGTGGAATTGGGAATTGGCCCAGATCTGAAGGAGGGTTGAGGGGGCAGTTGGTGGGAGCGGGGAGAATCAATGCTAGACACAATCCCCTTCCAGGTCAAAAATGGAGCAAGATTGCAATTATTATCAGAGAATCCTAGCATTATAGAGTTGGAAGGTAGCCTGAGGGGTCAACTGGTCCAAGTTAAAGAATCACTGGACAGGTGGCCATCCTATCTCTGCTTAAAATTCTCCGCTGAAGGAGAGCCCACCACCTTCTGAAGGAGTCCATTCTCTTTCCTTCAAAAAGATCTTCCCAGAGTTCAGTCGGAATCTCCATTCATGGGACTTGGATCCATTGATTTGGGCCCTACCTTCCAGAGCAGGAGAAAACTACCTTGCTCCATCTTTCACGTAACAGCCCTTAAGATATTTGAAGATGGGCCCCACATCTCCTTTCAGTCTCCTCTTCTCCAGGCTAAACCTACCCAGCTCCATCAACCATTCCTCATATGGCTTCTTTTTACAGAACCTAATCTTGGTCCCCCTCCTTTGTACGCCTTCCTGGCCAACAACCCTATGAGGTAGTCTAGGCTGAAAGGTCACCCAGTGAGCTTCATAGCTAGATGGGAATTTAAATCCTGGTCTTCCACTCCCAGGGGAAGCAAATGCTAGACACATCCCCTTCCAGGTCAAAAGGGAGTAAAATTAGAGAATTCTAGAATTGTAAAGTTGGAATGGTCCCTGTGGGTCTTCTAGTCCAAGCTAAAGAAACTTTGAATTGGACCCAGTTGAAAGTGCTGGTTTTGACCTACAACAGCTGAAAGGACTCAGGACTGCAATAGCTCAAGGACCTCTCCCTACACCCATTGTTGATGCTGCTGTTTTCTCAGGGGATGGATCCCTTTGTAGGTCTGAGAGCTCGTAACTGTCCAGCTTCCTCTGTCCCTAGTTCTGAGCATTCTGGGATTGGTGTCAGCTGCCCTTTGCAAAGGCAGCCTTTCAGAAAATTAAGGAAGGAGATCGTTTGGAATTCCATCTTCCATATACAGTGCCATAAGAATTCAAAGGTGTCATAAATAAAACAAATGTTCCTAAGTGCACAAAGGTAAGCACACACACATATAAGTAGATAAACCCCATGTCTGGAAGAAGTGCAGGAGAGCAATCCAGAAGCCACGTTGAGTCTTAATGACCCCAAAATATTTCTCTGCAGAAGGAAGTATCTCGGAGAAGCTTCAAATCCTGTTTTAAGGGGATATTTTATGTACAGTATGAATAGGGTAGACCTGTGAAGTGGTTTAAAGAACTAAGGCATTTGCCATCTCATAAGAATGGCTCAGAATGGCAGGATAAATCAGCTCTCCTCTATATTGGAGGATGGCATTGCGCACGGGCAGCCGAGCCTCAAAGTCTTCCGGCATGGGGTGAGTTCCATAGATGAACCGCGGGAAGAAGGATGTCCCTTTCTCTGGTCCTGAGGCTTCCGCCATTCAGCTTCATTGGTTGTCTCCAAGTCCTGGGGTTCTGAGAGAGGGAGGGAAACTTTTTGCGATCCACTTTCCTTGGCAGGGAGAGAGGGGAGAGGAAACCTCACAGAGCATTTTGAGAAAGCCACTGGGTGAAGCACCCACCTCCCTGGAAAGAGGGGGAAACGGGGTGAACCGTGTGAGGAGGGGGAAGGCTCAGGGGAAAGCTGTGAGTGGAAGGAGTGGGTGAGGTGGGGAGGGAGGGGTTGGTCTGAGATGGGTGAAGGGAGACCAGCTGGGGTGGAGCCCAATGAATTAACATATCAGAGTTGGCACTACCAGTGACTAGAAAAAGAGAGAGGAGG
This sequence comes from Podarcis muralis, assembly GCF_004329235.1. Lineage (NCBI taxonomy): Eukaryota > Metazoa > Chordata > Lepidosauria > Squamata > Lacertidae > Podarcis > Podarcis muralis. The sequence continues at coordinate 122,131,570 of NC_041314.1, forward strand.
GCAGCCGAGAGAGCAAATGTCATCATTTCAAAACTGCAGGGGGCAGGGAACACATCAACGTCATCATAGCAACACAAGCCTTGGTCTTTGGCTGGTCCTTGGCACATGACCCTGAGAGATTGCAGCATCCATCCTGGCAAACAACAGTTGACATCCCACAAGATTTTCAACAGCCCTCCAGGCACCTATAAGTAGAGGGACCTCTCCTTCCCCTGGCAATTGCTCTACCACTTGGCTTCTGGTATCTCCAGGATTCCCACCAACCTCCAGCCATGAAGATCTCCTGCCTCCTCTCTGTCATCTTCCACCTCCTGCTGCTGCTGGCTCCAGGTATGGCCTTCTTCTCAGATGTTTCTTCTCTGAACTTCACATCTCTCAGCTTTCCTCATTTTTAACCTGCCTCCGAATATTTACTTGCAGGGAATCCATAAGGAATGAGCGTTGGGTTCTCTTGCCCCCTCTGTCCTCCTTGAGATCTTCCCCAATGGGGCATCTGGTTGCCCCTGCAAGAAGAGGGACTAGATGGGGCCCCTTTGGCCTGATCCAGCAGCCAGTCTCTCCTTATGCTCTTCTTGCCATGCTAATCCTAAAACATGGAATCTAATCCAAAGAAGCGGCTACTTTAAAATCTTTCATTTTTGCAGTGGGGCAGAGAGTGAGCCAGTTTCCTGGGCAAGGGGGCTTCTCTCTCCAGTGGCACCCAGGGGAGCCAATGGCTCTGACACAGCCTTTTCTTCCGCCTTGGCTTAAACCAGGCATGTCCAACAGGTCAATCACGATTTACCTGTCCATCGCAGGGGTGCCGCTGGTCATTCAGCAGACTAAAGAAATTGCCTCCCCTCCAAAAAAATTTTTTATAAAAAGCTCAGCAACATTGGTCACTCCCCCCTAAATTAAGCCCAACAACAATGGGTAGATCACTGCAATTATTTTTATACTGGGAGTGGATCACAGTCGCTTGGGAGTTTGACATGCCTGGCTTAGACCATCTTCTAGAGGTGCAGGTGGGGAGGGGAATGATCTCAGTCTCCAGCCCAGACCCTTTCGCTGCATTCCTCCTGCACCAGCTGTCCCCAACCTGGTGCCCCCCAGATATCCCAGGCAGTGGGGCCTTTGGAGAAGGTGTGGAAAGTGCAGAAGGCCAGGCCTTGGGGGGAGGAGCAGAGCAAGCATCAAAGGGTTTTTTCCCCTTCCAGATTTCACCGAAGCCCAAAATCTCGAACCGCAATGTGTCCGTAGGGGAGGGAGATGCAAGTATTTCAGCTGCGGCATCAAGGAAAGAGGAATTGGATGGTGTTCGAGAGACAAACTGTGTTGCCGTTGAGGTGAGTTATATGGAAATGTTCATTGTGCCCAGGGCTGAAGAAAATGGGTTCCAGAACAGATGAGGGAGCTGGGTATGTTTAGCCTGAAAAAGGGGAGGAGGAGACTTTTTTTCTCCTGTTTTGGAGGGGAAGACACAAAGCAAGATTCAGACTCAAGAAGGACTTTCTGAGGGTAAGAATCATTCAACAGAGGAATGATCTACCCCAGAAGGTGGTGGACTTTCCCTCCTTGGGAGCTTTTAAGCAGAGGTTGGATGGCCATTCATCAAGGATTCTTTAGTTGTGATTTGAACCTTGCCTGGGGTTGGAGTAGATGACCCTTTGGGGTCCCTTCCAAAGCTCCAGTTCTGCGGTTCTGGGCTGTGCACTTTGGGAGGCCTGGTTGGGGATTTGCAATCTCATCTTCCTTTCCTCTGTTTATTTTCCTAGCCAAGAGCTGCCCTAACCTACAAGGAGCATCTGAGCGAGCAGCACCCTCTTCATTCCTCCTTTTAAAACAGGCAGGGCTGGGAGGGACCCCTGCTGGGAACCCTGCTGAGATCACTCAGCTTGATGGACCAACGGATGGAAGACAGCTTCTGATGTCAGACGTGGGCCTGTGTCCCAGGGCGCCACCCCCTTCCTTTGGGGCAGGGACCAAAACCGACATTTCTACTCCTCTGTGTGCAATAAACTTCCATGTTTGCCATTCATAAATATGACAGTGTTTCTCTTTCATACCTTTGACCACCAGGAACCTGACAACGTTTCATTTATGGCCAGAGCTGGATCTAGGGAACAGCTGTAGGTGATCCTTTCAAATATGGGGAACGAGCTGTTGTGCTCCTCCCAGCATGAAACCTGGAATCTCCAGTATCAAGTCATGACTGGGAAGCTTTAACCTTCCAGATGCAACTCCCACCAGTAGCCAATGGTCAGGGCTTGGATCCAGAGTTGTTATCTAAGCAACATCTGTATCAAGTGGTCTGACCCTTCTTCTTCCTTTACACCTTAAGACTCACACCAAGGCAGATTTTAACCCTAGACCAGATTTTCACACACACCCCACACACCCACAGCCTCATTTGCTTAATATTCAGTCCAAAGAAGCGTTCTGCGAAACTCAAAAGCTTGCTCATTTTTTGGTGATCTGTAGTCAGTTCAGTAAAGGTATTGGCTTACAGTGGATATTGTATTTTATTCCATGGTGTTATGATTCTGCTTCTGGTTCTGATTTGTGTAAAAAGGGTAACGAGACCCTTGACCATTAGGTCCAGCCGTGACCGACTCTGGGGTTGCGGCGCTCATCTCGCTTTATTGGCCGAGGGAGCCGGCATACAGCTTCCGGGTCATGTGGCCAGCATGACTAAGCCGCTTCTGGCGAACCAGAGCAGCACACGGAAACGCCGTTTACCTTCCCACCGGAGTGGTACCTATTTATCTACTTGCACTTTGAGGTGCTTTTGAACTGCTAGGTTGGCAGGAGCAGGGACCGAGCAACGGGAGCTCACCCCGTCGCGGGGATTCGAACCGCCGACCTTCTGATCGGCAAGTCCTAGGCTCTGTGGTTTAACTCACAGCACCACATACTACCCTTCCTTTGTAGATTTCAGGGCTGATCACAACATACAAGATAATACAAGATAAAAAACACAAAATGCATAATAAAAAACAAAAACAAACCCCTATCTCCCCCAAAGCACCCTGGGGACATCATCCACTCACAGAAAATGTCCATTCATCTGTTGCCACCCTCTGGGCATCTTGGGGAGGAGGGACACAAAGAACGGCCTCAGATGATGATTTCAGGGTCTTGGTAGGTTCACATGGGGTGAGGGGCTGCTTGAGGAATTGAGGTATGATGGAATTGAGAGCCAGTGTGGTGTAGTGGTTAAGAGCGGTAGTCTGCTAATCTGGGGAACCGGGTTCGTGTCTCCGCTCCTCCACCTGCAGCTGCTGGGTGACCTTGGGCCAGTTACGCTTCCTTGAAGTCTCTCAGCCTCACTCACCTCACAGAGTGTTTGTTGTGGGGGAGGAAGGGAAAGGAGAATGTTAGCCGCTTTGAGACTCCTTAAAGGGAGTGAAAGGTGGGATATCAAATCCAAACTCTTCTTCTTCTATAAGATGCATCAAATATGGAGAGTTATGTGAGTATCACCCAGATGATGGGGTGAAGAACTCACCTGAGGGGCCTCACCTGTCCAGGGATGACCACAAGGTTTGGGGCAGCTTCCAAACCACCTTTCCTTAAGAAGATATGATAGCCACCATCAAATATCTCAAGGGCTGTCACACAGAAGATGAAGCAAGCTTGTTTTCTGCTACTCCGGAAAGTAGGGCCCAAACCAATGTCTTCAAATCACAAGAAAGGAGATTCCAACTAAGCATTCAGAAAAAACTTTCTGACAGTAGGAGCTATTTGACAGTGGAACAGTCTATCTCAGGAGTTTTGGTCTCTCCTTCCTTGGAGGCTTTTAAGCAAAGGTTGGATGGCTATCTGTCATGGATGCTTCAGCTGAGATTCCTGCATTGCAGGGGGCTGGACCTGATGACCCTGTGTGTCCCTTCCAACTGTACAAATCCATAATTCTATAAGACAGGGATGGGATCCTGTGGGTTCTGCAGGCAATACTGAAGATACCTCTGGCTACACATCACAATGCCTTTATTCTCCCTCCATTGTCATGGCAGGAGACTGTGGGAAGAAGGAGAACTCTTGGGCTGTGGTCCTGTTTGTGGGCATCTGGCTGGCCACTGTCACAATAGCCAAGGAAGTTGGGAGGAGCTCAGACCTTCCCCTGCCCTGTTTCAGGATATTACACACATGGAGGAATCTCATGTCTCCATGGAATCCTAACCACATATCCTGTCTTGGCCTCTCTGGTTTTTGTATTTATGTGTTTTGCACATCATATATTAGAGTCCAAGAGAAAACAAGACCCAGCACACCTTTTCAGAACATAGACCTACACAAAGTTTTCCAATGTTTGCATTTATTAAAAAGAAGAAGCTAAAGCATTTTTGCAGGCAAATCAAATCCTAGCTCCAATCCCGAGCCCACTTACTAAGGAGTCAGGCCGCACTGGCACCAGTGGGCTTACTCATGAGTAGACAGGCAGACAGGGCAGCTCCCTCTTGACTCCTTCCCAGCATTGCCTTCAGCAGCATCAAGCAAAGCGGTTTCTTCACAAGCAGCGATGGGGGTGCAGTCGAGGCAGCTGCACGTCAGAGGAGAGCAGGGTGGTCTTCCTTTCACCAGAGGTCTTGCACCGGAGATCTGCAGAGTTACTTGCCCCCCTGTGAGAAGAGGAGACACTGTTAATATGGGTGCTGGTGGTGGTTCTGAAAACCCAGACCAGTGACTCCAACTGGGAGGCAGAAGAGCTGCTGTTGTCAGAGTTCAAATTGCACACAGAGGGTCTGTTTTGCAGAGGGTTGGACTAGATGACCACTTAGGTCCCTCCCAACGCTGCATTTCTATTCTGTGATAGTAGGAGAGACCTCTGGGCATTTCTTGTATGCACTTGGGGGAATTCGAGTGGGGCTTTGTTGCCACACACACTTTTTTTCTAATGTGGTTCCTTCGTCTTCCTTATGCGAACAGCAACCCCAGGAGAGGACACCTTTGAGGAGATCATTGTGTTGGTGTGCATTGAACTCTTTCCCTTCCAACTCTACAATTTTGTGATTCAATAACCACCTTCACAGGGACGTTTCACACAGGTTGCCTTTGCTATTTGAGGAGGGTCAGGGACTGAGCCCCCACCCCCCTCATGCCATGAAGAGCTGTTCTTTGAGCCAAGGGAGGCTAAGGGGAGTTGTGGCTAAGAGGGTTGGAGACCTTTTATGGGGACGGCAAGGGGAGAGGACAGGATTGTCACAACCCCCAGTGTGCACACTAATATTGTTCCAACTCACAGTGGATGTAAAGATTAAGAGAGAAGTGGAGTGGGGGAAACAGAGAGATGTTTCATATGCATTTGGGGTCATGATACACAGCT
>NC_041314.1:122136899-122394272 GCF_004329235.1 Podarcis muralis
CCTTCCCCAGTCAACTGCTCTTCCACTTGGCTTCAGGCATCTCCAGGATCCCCACCAACCTCCAGCCATGAAGATCTTCTGCCTCCTCTCTCTCGCCTTCCTCCTCCTGATGCTGGTGGCTCCAGGTATAGCCTTCTTCTCAGATGCTTCTTCTCTGAGAAGCTCCCACAGCTCTCTGCTTTACTCCTTTTAAACCTGCCTCTGAATCCCACTTGCAGGGAATCCCAAAGGGATGGGTGGGGAACTCTCTTGACCCTCTGACCCCCTTGAGAGCTTCCCAAATGGGGCATCTGGTTGGCCACTGTGAGACCAGGTTGATGGAGTAGATGGGGCCCCTTTGGCCTAATCCAGGAGCCAGGCTCTTAGGATCTGATTGCCACCCCAATCCTAAAGTATGGAATCTGATCCAAAGAAGCTGTTGCTATAAAATCTGAAATAACACATTTCAATGCATTCAGCTTTGCGGTGGAGAACAGAGTGGGCCAGTTTCCTGGGCAAGAGAACTCTCTCCAAGGTTCCTAGTGGCCCCCAGGGAAGCCAGTGACTCTGACACAGGCTCAGATCTCCTGCTGAAGGTGCAGCGGGGAAGGGGAGGGTGTCAGCCATGAGGGGGGGGGGCGACATCGGTGCACCACCCCCTCACGTTTGCTGTGCAGGTGGCACCCACGGAGCTTGCTGCGCAGGTGGCAGGCACCTAGCCCCGCCCCCGCGCCGCTCCGGGTTCTGGGGCAGATAGCTCCGCCCCTGGCTCTCACTCCCCATTCCAGCCCCCTTCCCTGCATTCATCCTGCACCAGCCTCCCCCAACTCGATGCCCTCCATGTGTCGTGGCCAGCAGGGCTGTTGAGGAACAAAGGGTGGAAGGTGTAGATGGCCAGTCCTTGGAGTTGGAGCAGCTTTGCCGGTTGGTTACATCTCCCTCTCTCCCCCCCTCTCAATTTGCTTTTCTCTTCGCTTTCCCCTGCAGATTTCACTGGAGCTCAACGTCCCACCCAGGATTGCCAGAACAATGGGGGCAGCTGCAGAAAAACCTGCAACAAAGGCGAGAAAGAGATTGGGAAGTGTTCGGGAGACAGGCGTTGCTGCAAGCGCAGCTAAGGTGAGTTATATGCAAAACCATACCTGTGCCTGGAAATAAGTCTGGAGCATCTCAAGGAGACAGGACCCTGAAGGCTTGAGAGTTACAGCTCTGCTTCTTCCCCCTGTCTTTGACCCTTAACAGCCACAAGGGGGGGGGGCACTGGCTAGATTCGCCCGAATGCTAATTTGACTGTTTTTGGTTTGGACCTTGAGAATTCCCTGATGACATTTGGAGCCACTTGACTCCATCAACTTTAGAAAATAGGAGTAGGATAACTGAGCTACATGTGGAACAAGGCTTTTAAAAGCCTGGAGGGCAGCCTTTGTCAACCAGCTGCCCACCACATGTATTGGAGTACATCTCACATCAGCTCCAGAAAGTGCATGGAGCAGTTTGGATTTGGGATGGAGACCTCTCCCAACTTCTGAACATCCAGCAGAAAATCTGAACTGAACCCCACCCCCCAACATGTGAAATCCCAGCTCCGATAGCATTCAGCTCTTTGCTCTTTCAAGGAGTTACTGGCCTGTTTCTGAGCACCCCCGATATTCATGGTGTTTTGTATCTTTATCATCCCTCTCACCCATATTCACTGTGTTTTCTCTCTTTTTCATTTAACTCTACAGCAGACCCATCACGCATCATCTCTGATGAAAGGAAGACCACCCCGCTTCTTCTCCGGAGATGCAGCTGCCTTGACTGCACCTCTGCAAAAACCTCTTTTCGCTCACTGCTGCTGCTGCTGCTGAAGGCGCTTCTGGGAAGGATCCGTCACAGCCCAATCCTTTCTGCCCGTTTACTCCAGAGCAAGTCCTGCTGTGCTCAGTGAGGCTGGCATCTTTGTAACTGGGTTTGGATTGGATTCGCCTGCTCATTTGCTTTTGCTTTTCCTTTCAATAAATGCTTGCATTGGAAACCTCTGTGTGGTGGTGCCTTGTACGAAAAGGGGTGCTGGGTTGGGGTGGGGGCTCTGCCAGTTCCTCTCCATACTGTGACTTTTATTTGATTTGGGAGTAACTGGCAGGTGTTTCTGTGCAAACCAGTGGAATTGGGAATTGGCCCATATCTGAAGGAGGTTCAGGGGGGCAGTTGGTGGGAGTGGGAGGGAAGCCATGCTAGACCTATCCCTTCCAGGTCAAAATGCAGTAAGACTGCAATTATCATCAGATAATCCTAGCATTATAGATTTGGAAGGGACCCTGAGGGTCAACTAGTCCAAGCTAAAGAATCTCTGACAGGTGGCCATCCAATCTCTGCTTAAAATTCTCCACTGAAGGAGGGTCCACCACCTTCTGAGGGAGTCCATTCCACGGTCAAACAACTCTTTCCTTCAATAAGATCTTCCTAGTGTTAGTAGGAATCTCCATTCATGGAATTTGAATCCATTGGTTTGGGCCCTACCCCCAGAGCAGGCGAAAACTAGCTTGCTCCATGTTTCACGTGACAGCCCTTAAGATATTTGAAGATGAATATCATATCTCTTCTCAGTCTCCTCTTCTCCAGGCTAAACCTACCCAGCTCCCTCAACCATTCCACATATGGCTTCTTTTCCAGAACCTTGATCATCTTGGTCCCCCTCCTTTGCACACCTTCCTGGCAACAACCCTATGAGGTAGTCTAGGCTGAAAGGTCACCCAGTGAGCTTCATAGCTAGATGGGAATTTAAATCCTGGTCTTCCACTCCAGGGAAGCAATGCTAGACACATCCCCTTCCAGGTCAAAAGGGAGTAAAATTAGAGAATTCTAGAATTGTAAAGTTGGAATGGTCCCTGTGTGTCTTCTAGTCCAAGCTAAAGAACTTTGAATTGGACCCAGTTGAAAGTGCTGGTTTTGACCTACAACAGCTGAAAGGACTCAGGACTGCAATAGCTCAAGGACCTCTCCCTACACCCATTGTTGATGCTGCTGTTTTCTCAGGGGATGGATCCCTTTGTAGGTCTGAGAGCTCGTAACTGTCCAGCTTCCTCTGTCCCTAGTTCTGAGCATTCTGGGATTGGTGTCAGCTGCCCTTTGCAAAGGCAGCCTTCAGAAAATTAAGGAAGGAGATCGTTTGGAATTCCATCTCCCATAAACAGGGTCATAAGAATTCAAAGGTGTCCCAAATAAAACAAATGTTCCCAAGTGCACAAGGTAAGTACACATACATATAAGTAGATAAGCTCAAGTCTGGAAGAGTGCAGGAGAGCAATCCAGAAGCCACGTTGAGTCTTAATGACCCCAAATAGTTCTCTGCAGAAGGAAGTACCGGTATCTAAAAGTACCGGCAGCTAAAAAAGCCAATGCAATTCTGGGCTGCATCAATAGGAGTATAGCATCTAGATCAAGGGAAGTAATAGTGCCACTGTATTCTGCTCTGGTCAGACCTCACCTGGAGTACTGTGTCCAGTTCTGGGCACCACAGTTCAAGAAGGACACTGACAAACTGGAACGTGTCCAGAGGAGGGCAACCAAAATGGTCAAAGGCCTGGAAACGATGCCTTATGAGGAACGGCTAAGGGAGCTGGGCATGTTTAGCCTGGAGAAGAGGAGGTTAAGGGGTGATATGATAGCCATGTTCAAATATATAAAAGGGTGTCATATAGAGGAGGGAGAAAGGTTGTTTTCTGCTGCTCCAGAGAAGCGGACACGGAGCAATGGATCCAAACTACAAGAAAGAAGATTCCACCTAAACATTAGGAAGAACTTCTTGACAGTAAGAGCTGTTCGACCGTGGAATTTGCTGCCAAGGAGTGTGGTGGAGTCTCCTTCTTTGGAGGTCTTTAAGCAGAGGCTTGACAACCATATGTCAGGAGTGCTCTGATGGTGTTTCCTGCTTGGCAGGGGGTTGGACTCGATGGCCCTTGTGGTCTATTCCAACTCTATGATTCTATGATTCTATGATCTTGGACAAACCTTCAAATCCTGTTTTAAGGGGATATTTTGTGTAGACTGCTTCTTTCTGTGATGCTTGCATGATGCTTTTGGGTGGTCTCTGGCTAAGGGGCTGGAAAATTTCTAAAGTCTTTGAAAGCTCCTACACACCTTTTTTCTAGATCCTCACCTCCTTGCAGTGGGAGATGAAAATTAAACACCTTGCTTGCTAGCTTGCTTGCTTGCTGCTGCCTCCTGCCTCCATCCATTCCTCTCTGACCGATAATGGACTTAGGGGAGAAGGAGTCCCTTGATGGAGAACTGGGCTGTAAAAGACAACCCCCAATTTTTCTATAATAACAAGCAACAGGATTAGTCACAGCATCCTTTCCCTGTGGTCACTGGGTGAAATGGAAACTTCCCAGTTTTCCGTCTCCATCTGCAACAAGCAACCGCTCCTGGAGCACCACCTGCTGGTTCTTTGAAGTTCCTGTCCTCCATGGAGGTTCCCTTGCAAGAAAGATGTATTGTGAATAGAGAGAAAGAGAGAATGAATATCATATCCCAAGAGTCTGGGAGATGCACTGTGTAACAGGACCATTACCTCCAGCTGTGTTCATACATATGCATAAGTACATAAAAAGAGTCTGCTGGATCAGAGAATCATAGCATTTTAGAGTTGGAAGGGACCTCCAGGGTCATCTAGTCCAACCCCCTGCAATGTCGGAATGTCAACTGAAGCATCCATGACAGGTGGCCATCCAACCTCTCCTTAGAAACCTCCAAGGAAGGAGAGTCCACAACTGCTCAAGGGAGACAGTTCCACAATCCAACAGCTCTTACTGTCAGAAAGATTTGCCTGATGTTTAGTCAGAAGCTCCTTCCTTGTAACATGAAGCCAAGGGTTCGAGTCCTGCCCTCCAGAGCAGGAGAAAGGAAGCTTGATCCCTCCTCCAAGTGACAGCCCTTCAGATATTTGAAGATGGCGCTCATATCTCCTGTCAGTCTCCTTTTTTTCAGGCTTACCAAGCCAAATTCTGTCAAATGACAGGGTGGTGGTGGTATAATAATAATAATAATAATAATAATAATAATAATAATAATAACTTCAAAGAACCAGCAAGTGGTGCTCCAGGAGCGGTTGCTTCTTGCAGATGGAGACGGAAAACTGGGAAGTTTCCATTTCACCCAGTGACCACAGGGAAAGGATGCCGTGACTAATCCTGTTGCTTGTTATTATAGAAAAATTGGGGGTTGTCTTTTACAGCCCAGTTCTCCATCAAGGGACTCCTTCTCCCCTAAGTCCATTATCGGTTAGAGATGAATGGATGGAAGCAGCAAGCAAGCTAGCAAGCAAGGTGTTTAATTTTCTTCTCCCACTGCAAGGAGGTGAGGATCCAGAAAAAAGGTGTGTAAAGGTAAAGGTAAAGGTACCCCTGCCCGTACGGGCCAGTCTTGCCAGACTCTAGGGTTGTGCGCTCATCTCACTCTATAGGCCGGGGGCCAGCGCTGTCCGGAGACACTTCCGGGTCACGTGGCCAGCGTGACAAGCTGCATCTGGCGAGCCAGCGCAGCACACGGAACGCCGTTTACCTTCCCGCTAGTAAGCGGTCCCTATTTATCTACTTGCACCCGGGAGTGCTTTCGAACTGCTAGGTTGGCAGGAGCAGGGACCGAGCAACGGGAGCTCACCCCGTCACGGGGATTCGAACCGCTGACCTGACGATTAGTAAGTCCTAGGCGCTGAGGTTTTACCCACAGCGCCACCCGCATCCCTAATAATAATAATAATAATTTTTATTTATACCCCGCCCTCCCCAGCCAAGACCGGGCTCAGGGCAGCTAACCCCAAATATGAAAACAATGGATTGAAATACAGCTTTAAAAACAAGATTAAAATACAACATTAAAACATTAAAATGCAGCCTCATTTCAGTGGAAACTCAAATCAAAAACTTTTTGGGGGGATGTAAACATCAAGTCTTCACCAAGCCTAACTATCCAGACTGGTGGTCTCCCACCTCTGCAGAGAAGGGTTGCCCCTACAAGCACAAACTTCACCAGGAAGTGGTCAGTCCATGACAGTGGGATAGTATACACACAACACACACACACACACACACACTCCGTTTGAAGACCACCTCCATTTCCACTCTGGTCAAAGTTTGGTCTCATCTTAGGGATTCTGCTCTGGGGTTTTTGTAGAGATCCCATCTCACCCAGGATCCTCTTTCCAAAGTGAGCAGCCAGATGCACATTATAGGAAAGTCGAGAGCAGGATCCGAGCACAAGAGCCCTCCTGTCTTTGGCAGCAACTGGGATTCAGAAGCACTGCTGCCTCTGACTATCAGCCATCCATCACCCTCTCTCTCATCCTCTTTCAAAGCCATCCAAGTTGGTTGGGAGTCCCATAGATGAACCGTGGGAAGAAGGACGTCCCTGTCTCTGTCGTGAAGCTTCATTGGTTGTCCCCAAGTTCTGGCACTCTGAGAGAGGGAGGAAAACTTTTTGCGATCCACTTTCATTGGCAAGGGGAAGAGGGGAGAGGAACCCCGCAGAGTGTTTGAGAAAGCCACTGGGTGAAGCACCCATCTCCCTGGAAAGAGGGGGGAAGGTTGGGGTGAACCATGAGAGGAGGGGGAAGGGCTCGGGGGCAAGCTTTGAGTGGAAGGTGAGGTGGGGAGGGAGGGGGTTGCTCTGATATGGGTGAAGGAGTGGGTGAGGTGGGGAGGGAGGAGGGTTGGTCTGATATGGGTGAAGGGAGACCAGTTGGGGAGGGAGCTGGGGTGGAGCCCAAATGAATTAACATTTCAGAGTTGGCACAACCAGTGACTAGAAAAAGAGAGAGGAGGGCAGCCGAGAGAGCAAGTGTCATCATTTTTGTTATGTACTGAGTTGAATCGGATCCAAAATGCAGCAGTCTGATTGGTCCTAGAACAATAGGATCCAGAATGCAGCAGTCTGATTGGTCCACAAGAGCCACCCAATCCAACTCTGGGTGGAAGTGAATCTGCAACCGGATTGGCCTACAGGAGAATCCCAGAATTAGCCAATCACACGGGGCCCATTGTGTAAATAATGTATATAAAGCAGACATTTCGGGGGAACTTCCATTCCTCACTACTCTGAGCTGAATAAAGAGCATGAAATCCACACTCGACTCAGTTTCAAAACTGCAGGGGGCAGGAACACAACAACATCATCATAGCAACACAGCCTTGGTCTTTGGTTGGTCCTTGGCACATGACCCACAGAGATTGCAGCATCCATCCTGCAAACAACGGTTGACATCCCACAAGATTTCAACAGTCCTCCAGGCACTGTAGAGGGAACTCTCTGTCCCCAGTCAATCACACCTCCAGTTGGCTTCTGGCATCTCCAGGATTCCCATCAACCTCCAGCCATGAAGATCTTCTGCCTCCTCTCTGTCATCTTCCACCTCCTCCTGCTGCTGGCTCCAGGTATGGCCTTCTTCTCAGATGTTTCTTCTCTGAACTTCACATCTCTCAGCTTTCCTCATTTTTAACCTGCCTCCGAATGTTTACTTGCAGGGAATCCATAAGGGATGAGCGTTGGGTTCTCTTGCCCTCTGTCCTCCTTGAGATCTTCCCCAATGGGGCATCTGGTTGGCCCCTGCAAGAAGAGGGACTAGATGGGGCCCCTTTGGCCTGATCCAGCAGCCAGTCTCTCCTTATGCTCTTCTTGCCATGCTAATCCTAAAACATGGAATCTAATCCAAAGAAGCAGCTACTTTAAAATCTTTCATTTTTGCAGTGGGGCAGAGAGTGAGCCAGTTTCCTGGGCAAGGGGGCTTCTCTCTCCAGTGGCACCCAGGGGAGCCAGTGGCTCTGACACAGCCTTCCCTTCTGCCTTGGCTTAAACCAGGCATGTCCAACAGGTCGATCAAGATCTACCTGTCGATTGCAGGGGTGCTGCTGGTCGTTCGGCAGACTAAAGAAATCGCCTCCCCTCCAAAAACATTTTTTATAAACAGCTCAACAACTTTGGTCACTGCCCCCTAAAATAAGCCCAACAACTCTTGGCAATCACAATGGGTAGATCACTGCTATTTTTTAAATACTTGGAGTGGATCACAGTCGCTTGGGAGTTTGACATGCCTGGCTTAGACCATCTTCTGGAGGTGCAGGTGGGAGGGGAATGATCTCAGTCTCCAGCCCAGACCCTTTCCCTGCATTCCTCCTGCACCAGCAGTCCCCAACCTGGTGCCCCCCAGATATCCCAGGCAGTGGGGCCTTTGGGGGAGGAGCAGAGCAAGCGTCAAAGGGTTTTCTCCCCTTCCAGATTTCACCGAAGCCCAAAATCTCGAACCGCAATGTGTCCGTAGGGGAGGGAGATGCAAGTATTTCAGCTGCGGCATCAAGGAAAGAGAAATTGGATGGTGTTCGAGAGACAAACTGTGTTGCCGTTGAGGTGAGTTATATGGAAATGTTCATTGTGCCCAGGGCTGAAGAAAATGGGTTCCAGAACAGATGAGGGAGCTGGGTATGTTTAGCCTGAAAAAGGGGAGGAGGAGACTTTTTTTCTCCTGTTTTGGAGGGTAAGACACAAAGCAAGATTCAGACTCAAGAAGGACTTTCTGAGGGTAAGAATCGTTCAACAGAGGAATGATCTACCTCAGAAGGTGGTGGACTTTCCCTCCTTGGGAGCTTTTAAGGTTGGATGGCCATTCATCAGGGATTCTTTAGTTGTGATTTGAATCTTGCCTGGAGTTGGAGTAGATGACCCTTTGGGGTCCCTTCCAATGCTACAGTTCTGCGGTTCTGGGCTGTGCACTTTGGGAGGCCTGGTTGGGGCTTTGCAATCTCATCTTCCTTTCCTCTGTTTATTTTCCTAACCAAGAGCTGCCCCAACCTACAAGGAGCATCTGAGCGAGCAGCACCCTCTTCATTCCTCCTTTTAAAACAGGCAGGGCTGGGAGAGACCCCGGCTAGGAACCCTGCAGAGATCACTCAGCTGGATGGACCAACGGATGGGAGACAGCTTCCGATGTCAGACATGGGCCTGTGTCTCAGGGCGCCACCACCTTCCTTTGGGGCAGGGACCAAAACCGACATTTCTACTCCACTGTGTGCAATAAACCTCCATGTTTGCCATTCATAAATATGACAGTGTTTTTCTTTCATACCTTTGACCACCAGGAACCTGACAACGTTTCATTTTGGCCAGAGCTGGATCTGTAGTTGATCCTTTCAAATATGGGGAATGGGCTGCTGTACTTCTCCCAGCATGAAATCTGGAATCTCCAGTATCACGTCATGTCTGGGAAGCTTTGACCTTCCAGATGCAACTCCCACCAGTGGCCAATGGTCAGGGGTCGGATCCAGAGTTGTTATCCAAGCAACATCTGTATCAAGCGATCTGACACTTCTTCTTCCTTTTAAACCTAGACCAGATTTTCACACACACACCAAGCCACTACCTCATTTGCTTATCATCCAGTCCAAAGAAGCATTCTGCGGAACTCAAAAGCTTGCTTATTTTTTGGTGACCTGTGGTCAGTCCAGTAAAGGTACAGTGGTACCTCGCAAGATGAATGCCTCGCAAGATGGAAAACTCGCAAGACGAAAGGGTTTTTGGTTTTTTGAGTTGCTTCGCAAGACGGTTTTCCCTATGGGCTTGCTTCGCAAGACGGAAACGTCTTGCAAGTTTGTTTCCTTTTTCTTAAAACCGTTAATACAGTTGCGACTTGACTTCGAGGAGCAACTCATAGCATGCGGTGGGGTAGCCTTTTTTGAGGTTTTTGAAGACTTTGGTGATTTTTGAAGATTTTCCAAAACTTTTCCGACACCGTGCTTCGCAAGACGAAAAAATCGCAAGACGACAAAACTCGCGGAACGAATTAATTTCATCTTGAGAGGCACCACTGTATTGGCTTACATTAAATATTGTATTTTAGTCCATGGTGGTATGATTAAGATTCTGATTCCGATTTGTATACCACCCTTCAATCATAGATTTTGGGGCAGTTCACAAAATAAAAATACAGTACAAGATAAAAAAAACACAAAATGTGTCATAAACAAACAAACAAACAAACAAACATACACACATACATACAAACAAACAAACCAATGTCCCCCCAAACCACACTAGGGGCATCATTCAATCACAGAAAATGCCTATTCTTCTGTTGCCACCCTCTGGACATCTTGTGGAGGAGGAACACAAAGAATGGCCTCAGATGATGATTGCAGAGTCTCTGTAGGGTCATGTGGGGAGAGGGGATCCTTGAGGAAATTAGGTATGATGGAATAGAAGCAAGAAAGGAGGGGGAGGAGAGCATCAGATGCATCAAATCTTGAGAGTTTTGTGAGTGTCACCCAGATGAAGGGGTGGAAGAACTCACCTGAAGGGCCTCACCTGTCCAGGGATGACCACAAGGTTTTGGGCAGCTTCCAACCCACCTTTCCTTAAGAAGATATGATAGCCATCTTCAAAACAAACCCCCAAACCACCCTGCGGACATCGTTCCATCACAGAAAAGGCCCACCTTTCCTTGAGAAGATATAATAAAGGTAAAGGTAAAGGTACCCCTGCCCGTACGGGCCAGTCTTGACAGACTCTAGGGTTGTGCGCTCATCTCACTCTATAGGCCGGGAGCCAGCGCTGTCCGCAGACAATAGCCACCTTCAAATTCAAATATCTCTTTTTTATATATATAATTTTTTTATTAAAGTTTCCATAATTTTTATAACAACAAAAACAAAACAAAACAATACAATAGACACAACAAACAAAAAATAAGTACAATTTCAAAATCTTATTTTCTTATAATTTACTTCCCCAACTTCCTCGTACTTCCCCTTTCTGTATTCCAATTTCTAATCAATTATTCAGCAAATCCTTCCCTTATTTTAACTTGAATTTAATCTTACTTATTCTCTTTAGCTTATCCGTTACCGCTAGTAACCACATTTTCTAATCCAACATCATTTTAACATTCATTAATTTTACAATATTTCTTTAAATAGTCCTTAAATTTTTTCCAATCTTCTTCCACTGTTTCTCTTCCCTGGTTTCGGATCCTGCTCGTCATTTCTGCCAGACCCATGTATTCAATCACCTTCATCTGCCATTCTTCCAAGGTGGGTAAATTCAAATATCTCAAGGGCTTTCACACAGAAGATGGAGCAAGCTTGTTTTCTGCTGCTCCAGGGCCCAAACCAATGTCTTCAACTTACAAGAAAGGAGATTCTGACTAAACATTTGGAAAAACTTTCTGACAGTAAGAGCTACAGTGGTACCTCGGGTTACCTATGCTTCAGGTTACATACGCTTTAGGTTACATACTCTGCTAACCCAGAAATAGTACCTCGGGTTAAGAAACTTTGCTTCAGGAGGAGAACAGAAATCGTGCTCCGGCAGCGCGGGCGGCAGCGGGAGGCTCCATTAGCTAAAGTGGTGCTTCAGGTGAAGAACAGTTTCAGGTTAAGTACGGACCTCCGGGAACGAATTAAGTACTTAACCTGAGGTACCACTGTATTTGACAGTGGAACAGTCTCCCTCAGGAGGTTGTGGTCTCTCCTTCCTTGGAGGCTTTTAAGCAGAGGTTGGATGGCCATCTGTTGTGGATGCTTCAGCTGAGATTCCTGCATTGCAGGGGACCTGACTAGTTGACCCTCACAGTCCCTTCCAACTCTACAAATCCATAATTCTATAAGGCAGGGATGGGATCCTAGGGGTTCTCCAGACAATGTGGAAGATACCTATGGCTACTCATCACAATGCTTTTGTTCTCCCTCCATTGTCATGGCAGGAGACTGTGGGAAGAAGGAGCACTCTTGGGCTGTGGTCCTGTTTGTGGGTATCTCATTGGCCACTGTCACAATAGCCAAGGAAGTTGGGAGGCGCTCAGACCTTCCCCAGCCCTGTTTCAGGATATTACACACATGGAGGAATCTCATGTCTCCATGGAATCCTAACCACATATCCTTTCTCGGGTATCTCTGTATTTTTGTATTTAAGTGTTTCACACATTATATATTAGAGTCCAACAGAAAACAAGACCCAGCACACATTTTCACAAAATGGACCTACACAAAGGTTTCCAATGCTTGCATTTATTAAAAAGAAGAAGCTAAAGCATTTTTGCAGGAAAACCAAATCCAAGCTCCAATCCCGAGCCCACTTACTAAGGAGACAGGCCCCATTGGCCACAGTGGGCTTACTCATGAGTAGACAGGCAGACAGGACAGCTCCCTCTTGACTCCTTCCCAGCATCGCCTTCAGCAGCATCAAGCAAAGCGGTTTCTTCCCCAGCAGAGATGGGGGTGCAGTTGAGGCAGCTTCACATCAGAGGAGAGCAGGGTGGTCTTCCTTTCACCAGAGGTCTTGCACTGTAGATCTGCAGAATTATCTGGCTGTGAGAGGAAACATTGTTAATATGGATGCTGAGACTGGTGCCGAAAACCCGAACCAGTGACTCCAGCTGGGAGGCAGAAGAGCTGACTGTTGCAAGTGCAACACACAGATGGTTTGTTTCAGACCTCTAGCTAAATGTGGGGTGTGTTGGGGGGTGTCTCCATCCTGACCCCAAGCCCTCCCATCTACACCCATCATCACCATAGCTGTCAACTTTCAGATTTGAAAATCAGGGATCAGCAGCCTCAGCTGTCCCGGGGACAGTCTACGGGATATCTAACAATCTGGGCCGCAAAAAAGGGGAAGGTTGACAGCTATGATCATCACATGACCTTGTAGCCTGGGGCTGCTGGGAGTTGTAGTCCTCAGTTGGTAGAACATGAGGCTCTTAATCTTAAGGGTTGCCAAAGGTTGGCCTGCTTGCTTTTGGAGTTATCATTTCTCAGCTCCTGGAGAGAAAGTACTACAAGGGCAGGGGCATTCTCAAAACCATAACCTGAAACACGGAACTGAGCAGGTGGAGAGAATCTAACACACCTGCAATAGTTTTTCAGGATCTGGTTGGTGACTAATGGCTAATACTTTGAATTCTGGCAGCATGAGATGGTATTGGGACCTTATGATGGAGACATTGGGTGGGAAGGGACGGACAGAAGGCAGTACATTGGAGGACTCAATCAAAGGCTCTGGAAGGAGATTCCTACTAAACCTCTGGAAGGAATTTCTGATGGTAAGAGCTGATAGATAGAGGGACAGTCTCCATCAGGAGATGGTGGACCCTCTTTCCTTGGAGGGCCACCTGTCAGGAATGCTTTACCTGAGATCCCTGCATTGCAGGGGCTTGGACTAGAGGACCCTTGGAGTCCCCTCCGATTCTGCAAACCTATGATGCAATGTTTCTGTAATAGAGGAACTGGAGCAGGTAGGTAGTGAGGTTGGATCCTGACAAGACAGAAGTACTGTTTTGGGGGGACAGGAGGCGGGCGGGTGTGGAGGACTCCCTGGTCCTGAATGGGGCAACTGTGCCCCTGAAGGAGCAGGTGCGCAGCCTGGGAGTCATTCTGGACTCACAGCTGTCCATGGAGGTGCAGGTCACTTCTGTGTCCAGGGCAGCTGTCTACCAGCTCCATCTGGTAGCAGGATGAGACCCTATCTGCCTGCGGACTGCCTCGCCAGAGTGGTGCATGCTCTGGTTATCTCCCGCTTAGACTACTGCAATGCGCTCTACGTGGGGCTACCTTTGAAGGTGACCCAGAAACTACAACTAATCCAGAATGCGGCAGCCAGACTGGTGACTGGGAGCGGCCGCCGAGACCACATAACACCGGTCTTGAAAGACCTACACTGGCTCCCAGTATGTTTCTGAGCACAATTCAAAGTGTTGGTGCTGACCTTTAAAGCCCTAAATGGCCTCGGTCCAGTATAGCTGAAGGAGCGTCTCCACCTCCATTGTTCTGCCCGGACACTGACGTCCAGTTCCAAGGGCCTTCTGGGGGTTCCCTCACTGTGAGAAGCCAAGTTACAGGGAACCAGGCAGAGGGCCTTTTCGGTAGTAGCACCCGCCCTCCCACCAGATGTCAAAGAGAAAAATAACTACCAAACTTTTAGAAGACATCTGAAGGCAGCCCTCTTTAGGGAAGCTTTTAATGTTTAACAGACCATTGTATTTTAATATTCTGTTGGAAGCCGCCCAGAGTGGCTGGGGAAACCCAGCCAGATGGGTGGGGTATAAATAATAAATTATTATTATATGATGATGATGATGATGATGATGCAGATCCAGACTCAGTCTCAATGTGTGATGAGCCATGGTCAGATTTCTGAAGCAGTTCAGATTGAATTGTTGTGGTAGCACCCCCATTCCCCTGACACCCTCAGCTCCAATATTTAGCAGAAGGCCTGAACTGCATTGCATGGGGGTGGACAGGATGAACCCCTTTGGTCCCCTCCAAGTCTACAATTCTATTCTACAATTCTAAGGCAGACCTCTGAGCATCCAGGCGGTGCACTTTGGCCTTTGCAATCTCATCTACACTTTTACGATACGATACGATATCTTTATTGTCATTGTCCCATACGGAACAACGAAATTGAAAATTTACATAAACATTCAAAAACCCCTAAAAACTCTGAAACCCCATTTTAAAATACAATATACTATAGAGACTCCTTATGTTGCGTTTAGAACCAGAATTGCATTTGGGTAGAAACTGTTTCTCAGGCGGCTAGTCCTGGTCTTTATAACCCTGGACCTTCTTCCAGAAGGCAGAAGCTGAGAGAGATCATTTCCGGGGTGCGTACTATCCTGCGCTATCTCTGCAGCTTTCTTATGCCACCTGACAGCCTAGATTTGATCTAATCTGGTTCATTTAATTCTATTTTACCTGGCAGCAACCCCAGGAGAGGACAAATTTGAGCAGAACACTTAACCCCTTACCCTCCAGCCGTTGCAAAGGATGGGTTTCCTTTCCAGGCTAAGAGGAGTTGTGACTGGGGGCTGTGTCTCTCTTTGAGACACAGTTTATAATTTCATCTAACTCACCTTAACGACAGCAAACTTTGAGTCCTGTGCATTTACCAATCTGTCTTTTGCCTTTCCAACACCTAAGATAGTGGCAGGTTCCCCTGAGACGGCGACATCTCTCATCGAGATTTTGGGCTCCGGTGAAATCTGGGGGAGGAAAAAGAACCATTTGAAGCCTGCCCTGCACCCCCAGAACTGACCTTCTACACCTTCACTTCTTCTTCCCTGATAACCCTGCTGGGCAAGAAACCTGGAGGGGGCCACATTGGGGGAGGCTGGTGCAGGATGAATGCAGGGAAAGGGTCTGGGGTGGAGAGAGAGACCCTTCCCCTCCCGCCTGCAGCTTCAGCAAAAGAGCTGAGCCAAGGCGGTCAGGAAGGCTGTGTCAGAGAGACTGGCTACAAGAAATCCCTACCATTGCGGAGTGGCAGATGAAAATGATGAACTATGCGGAGTTACAGTTACAGATGGGTAGCCGTGTTGGTCTGCCATAGTCAAAACAAAACAAAATTCCTTCCAGTAGCACCTTAAAGACCAACTAAGTTAGTTCTTGGTATGAGCTTTCGTGTGCATGCACACTTCAGGTATCTGAAGAAGTGTGCATGCACACGAAAGCTCATACCAAGAACTAACTTAGTTGGTCTTTAAGGTGCTACTGGAAGGAATTTTTTTTTTTGTTTGACTATGCGGAGTTAGCTAAGCTGATTGGCAGGATTCGGGATCAGGATGATCAGAGATTCCAGGAAAGTTGGAGTAAATTCACTGTGTCACTAAAGGATAATTGTAAACCTTAAAAACACTGGCAGGACTGAAATAACTCCTACAATGTAAAGACAGATAAGAGGTTGAATACTAAAATACACGATTTAAGAGATTAAGGGATACCTATTGAAGGGAAGGAGGGAAGTTAAAAGCTCGGCAGAGCTAAAAGTATATATGTGGTTTGATGTATGGTATAAGACTGTGTTAAGAAAATAATACAAATTTATGGGGGGGGGAGAGAGACTGGCTTCCCTTTGTTAAGTACTTAATTCCTTCCGGAGGTCCGTATTTAACCTGAAACTGTTCTTAACCTGAAGCACCACTTTAGTTAATGGGGTCTCCTGCTGCTGCCACGCCGCCGGAGCCCAATTTCTGTTCTCATCCTGAAGCAAAGTTCTTAACCTGAAGCACTATTTCTGGTTAGCGGAGTCTTTAACCTGAAGCGTATGTAACCTGAAGCGTATGTAACCTGAGGTACCACTTTATTAAACATCTTAAAGCAATTCCTATGGATGATATTTCATGTTGCAAGATTAGTATTACAGTGAGATCATAGAAAGAGCCTGATTTCTGGATCGAGCCAAAGGAAACACATTGCTCTTCAAGTGGCCGACCAGATGCCCCGTTTGGGAAGTTCTCAAGGAGGACAGAGGGAGAGACCCGGGGGGCAGAGGGACCCAGAGAAGAACAGTCAGGCGGAAAAGGTGGAGTAAGGCTAGGGGTATTAAGTTGGTGTACAGGGGGCGGAGACTCAGACGGAGCTTCGCCGGTCTAACCCTTAAGACGTAGAGTTGCGCGCAGCAGCTTGAGAATGGAAACTGTAACTCAATAAAAGACTTTTACAAGTGACCGCTGGCTAGCGTGCTCCTCTGTGAGCTAGGATCTGGAAGCAGCTCTGACAATACCATATTAAGAAAGCAAACAGTAACACCCACACATAGTGTAAAAACACCAGAGATTTTTTTTCATTATTCTAAGGCTGGAAGAGAGGAATGTACTTTGCCTGGCACCTAAAGGAGCACAGTGTGCTTCCCAGGGAAAAGCAATCCACAAACAGGGAGCCACCACAGAAAAGACCTCGTTTCATAGTGCAGCCCTCTTGACCTCTTGCGAAGGAGGCACGTGAAGAAGGGCTTCTGATGATGATCTCTAGGTCAAGGTCAGTTCATATGGGGAGAGGCCATCCTTTAGATATTGTGGTCCTGAGCCCATGTGGAGTGTGAGAGCTGAGTTGGAAGCAGCCTGGAAGCTGGAGACACAGATTCCTGTTTGCTGTGCAGGGCATCCAAAGCTGTGAGGAACTGAGAACGATGATTTGGGGGGTGTTATGCTGTGACCCCATCCAATTTTATGCTCAGGCTCTCTCTATATGGTCAAAAAAAATCTATATTTCCCCTCACCTTCAAGGAAACCAAACTCTGGGCAAACACTGAAACCCCTGGGTTTTCTCCATGCTCAGCAATTTGGGTGCAGTTGTAATAATATTTTCAAGGAATCCTCACATGTGTTATTTGCCCATTTTCTCCAGCTCCATCCCTGAATCTGTTTCCATGGAAAGGGATCTTTTTGGCATTGCTGCTCCTCATTCCCAACACCCCCCCCCCCCGATATCGCCTTCTGATATTGGCTAATTCCCAAGTTCACTGTGCTGCATCTGGCATTTGCTTCACCCAACTTTGCTGCCTGTGGGCATCTGATGGAGCAACACTTGTCCGTTAACTTGAAGCAAGACCAGGTGGGGAACGGGACTTAGCCCTGTGACCACAGATTCCCCACCTTAAGTGTTGGGTTGGCACTTCAGGCTCTTGGGAAAGGATGCTGAAGACATCTCCTGGGGCCATCTCTGTGGAGATTGCAAAAGACCAGCAACTGCCTTGTAAGTGTTACAGGCACTGCCCACACCAACAGCTCACGACTGGCATTGATACTTCTCCCCCATCTCCAAATTCAAATATAAAAGAATTGCCCTGACCTACTAGTTCCCCCCATATATTCACTACAATGCACAGAAGCTCAAACCAGTGTAACAGCAATATTAAAATGAAGCATCAAGCAAGCACAACAAATACCATAAAAGCAGCACAACACACAAACTCACACTCACAAATAGACAGCAGGGCAGTACTAAAAGACTGTCCAGGAAAAGACAAGATTAAGGCTGCCTTTCCCTTGGAAAGATGGATCTGGAGAATGCTCAAGAGCATGGAAGGGCAACAGAATAGTTTGGTGTGGCACTGATGGGGTTGTAATCCAAGGCCACAGATGTCCAGTTTGGGTGGTAATCCCAGGTCTCCTCCCCTGCAGACCCCACCCCATTGTATCCTCAAAATCTATTCCAGTATTGGGCATTGTGGGATAACATCCTCCAGATTTTGGTGGTGCCTAGGGAGAGGAGAGGATGCAGAACTCAGTTTGTGAAGTTGGGACAACCTGTTGAGTTGGAGAGGGTGGTGAGCAAGCCCAAGCGGAAATGTTTCCATAAGATTCTCAGGACTGAGCCTGAGAAGAGCCCTGCAGCTGGGTGAGGCCAAAGGAACTTCTACTGGTCCCCCAAGCAGGTGTGGTGTTGGGAGATTACCTAGCTCTTGGCCATAGACTGCATGAGAACATCTCCATCAGGGCTGGACTATTTCCCCAAAAAACGTTTTGTACCTCAGCTGCATCTACTTTCTGCAACTATGGCTGATTTGGAAGAGAGCTGTCCTTCCAAGTGTTCTCCTTCCATGAATTCTGCAAGGCAGTTGAATCAGGTAATGTGCACCAAAATGCATAAAGTGGGCCCGGTCGGCGCCAGCGCTAATGGCGGTTTCCTTTTTCCCGAGCTCCGGAGAAGGACTGCCCTGCGAGTTGGGTCTGTTCCGCTACGGCAAGCGGGGGACCCCTAAAATCACAGGCGCGGAAGCCTGGTGAACGAGGAGATTCGGTGGGCACCAAGCGCCCCCCCTTTACCGCAGAAAGAGCCTTTTTAAAGGCTCTGGAACGACATCGGGGGAGCGCGGTGCTGAGAATCGCTACCCAGCCCGCAGGGTGAAGCCGCGTCGCTATTAGCGGAGAGCGCCGATTCCTTCCTGTAAATTCGGACAGAAAAAACCCGTGAGTAAAACGGAACTTATTTGGAACTAAAATTTGGAAATTTGGCTGAAAACGGGGAGGTAAAATTAAGGAAGTCTGCCTTCCCCCGACTGCATGAAAGTGAAAGCAACGGAACTGCAAGCTGCATCCGTTAAAGATTTTGCTTGTATTTAATGAACCTGACATTTGGACTTTAGATCTCCCCTCTAGCTAGCAGGGCAGAGGGGAGGCAAGAGAGACTTTGGCAACTGCATAATTTATTTAAAAGAAAAATCCTCTGCTGTCTCAGCTGTTTAAGAGCATGAAACGGTCTGCCTTTTAGGGAAAGGACACTGAACTGACTTTTCCTGTGAAAAGTTACACTGTGATACAAGTTTTTTGTATTGCTTGGATACAGTACATTAGAGTAAGCTGAGACAGTATCTACTGGGAAATTGTGGCAACTATGCAGCTACAGCCTCCAGCTATACTTGCTTTATTTTTTCTCTTTCTCCCTTTCTACGCACTTGGATATTCTCTTTGCCTTTGTATTTGGAACATTTTATTATTTGGCCATTTGATTTGCTCCCCCTAGAGGGTAAGGCAAAGGGTCTGCACAGCTCAAGACAGTGGAATTTTCCAGTGGGGAACAGCTCCCGTGGGAAACGACCTTGACATGAGTGGCTCACAAGAAGAGATAGTCACAAGAGCCAAGACCAAACAACAACAACAGCACCAGCTGCAGCAACAACAACAACCAAAGAAAAGAGGCTCAATCACAGGGGCAACTGCCGGACTTGTAGGAACAACAGGACAAGAAAAAGTGACAGCTGTCTCTATGGAAGCTGTGACAGAGGCCCTGCTTAAGGTAAATCAATCCCTGGAGTCTCTGACAAAACAGACTTCAGAAAATACACAAAAATTAACAGAAATATCAGCAAGACTAGATCAGAATACAGAATCCATAAACAAACTGGTGGAGGAAAATTCCACTACACGTAAATTGCTGAAGAAGCGAGAGCCATTGCTGAGAGAACACAGAGAATTAGAACCGATTGCTAAGAAGGTCCATGAGCACGACGCAACTTAGCTCTGTGGGAATTACAGAGAAAAGAGAGAAATTTGAAATTGAGATTGATTCCAGAGAACGAAAGTGACAAACCTTCCGGAGTTCTTAACACAGGAGTTTTGCAAGGACTGCTGGGATCTGGAGGAAGACGAATTTAAAATTACAACAGCTTTTAGACTGGGCAAAAGCAAGACAGAAAGACCCCGAGAGACTGCCTGATCTACACTTAGATCTAAGGAAGAAAGAGACAAAATATACGACTACATTTCGAAAAGGCCCTGCAAATTGGGAAACTCAGCTGCACAGATTTTTAAAGACATTCCAAAATATATTTGGATTTGAGAACTTTATAAGGATCTGGCTCTTTTGTTAAAGAAAAACTCCATCCGCTTCAGGTGGGAATTTCCACAGGGACTGTCCTTTGACTACAAGGCAAAGAAGGTGAAAATAAAGACTATACAAGATAAAGACAAATTTTTGGGAAAGAATCGAGAGGACCTGCAGAAGGGGACAGTGGACCAATTGCAGAACAGAGGAGAGCATTAGACATTCTGAATCTTTCGCGTGGACACAAACCACCACCCTCAGAGGAAGAGCAACAACTCGGAGCTGTTGGAGGAGTGTCAGAGAAATAACAAAATGGCCTTTGCAATTCCTTAGCTGGAATTGCAATGGGCTTAATGGGCCTTTGAAGAGAAGACAAGTTTTTCACATCTTGAATAGAGAACAACTGGACTTGATATGCCTACAAGAAACTCATATAACCAGAGCCCACAGGAGATTACTTACAAATAAAAGACTAGGACAAGAATTTATTTCATCAGATAAAGTAAAAAAAGAGGAGTCGTAATATATGTAAAAGAGAAATGGGCCCCAAAAATGATATTTTAAAGATGAACAAGGGAGATATCTGGCAGTGGAGATACAAGTACAAGGAGAAAAATTTCTGGTTGTTGGAGTTACGCACCAAATGAAGGTAAATCTGACTTCTTTAAGAGACTTCATGAAACTCTAATGGACTATCTGGATTACAATATGATAATTATGGGAGACATGAACGGTGTGGTTTCCACAATATGGACAAGGCACAAAGAGCAACAGTCACCAAGGAAGGGAGACTTCCTAAGACCTTTTTTGAAATGACGGAAAACATGGATTTGATAGATATATGGAGAACAAGGAACCCTCTGGAGAGAGAGGAACCTTTTTCTCCCAAGCAATGATGACCTGGACCAGAATTGATCAAATTTGGATCACTAGTGGTATGGCTCCAAAGATCAAGAAGGTAGAAATCTGCCCAAAACTTGCTCCGACCATAACGCTGTGAAGATGGAAATGAAACTTACAACTACTGGTCAATTTAGATGGAGAATGAATGACACCCTCTTTCGAGACAAGGAGATTCTTATGAAGGCCCAAAAAACCTTAAAAGACTACTTTGAAATAAATTTGAGGGCTGATGTGGAGAAAAGAGTGGTCTGGGACGCAAGCAAAGCGGTGATGCGAAGGTTTCTTGATTCAACAAAACTCAATAAAGAGGAAAAAACAAAATGAGAAAAAAGAAAAGATTTCTGGAAAAGATAAAGGAAGGAGAGGAAAAATTAAGAGTAAAACCAAAGTCCCAGGAGATCTTAAGAGAGATTAAGTTATATCAAATACAATATATGGAATTGATGAACCAAGAGATTGAATGGAAGATAAAGCAAATGAAACAAAAGACGTTTGAAATCAGCAAATAAATGTGGCAAACTTCTGGCATGGCAATTGAAGAAAAGGCAGAAATTAAATACAGTTACAAGTTTAGAAGTGGATGGAAAGAACATATCTAAACCTAATGAAATTAGAAATTGCTTTCTGAGTTATTTTAAAAAACTTTATACCCAAGGCCCACAAATGAAGAAGATATAGATAAATTCCTTGATAAATATGGATTACAAAAAATCTCTCATCAAAGTAAGATAGATCTGAACCAGAGAATAACAGAACAAGAGATAGAGGATGCCATTCAGAATATGCAATTGGGCAAATCTCCAGGACCAGATGGATTGACTTCTAGATACTACAAATCCTTGAAGGAATGGTTGATTCAACCATTAAAGAAGTCTGTAATGAGATTCTTGAGGGAAAAAAGGCACCGGAATCGTGGAAAGAAGCATACATTTCACTCATACCAAAGACAGAGACTGAGAAGACTCAACTGAAGAACTACCGCCCAATATCACTACTTAATGTGGATTACAAAATCTTTGCAGACATTCTGGCAAAAAGATTTAAAAAAGTGTTGATGGAAAAGATTCACAAGAATCAAGCAGGCTTTCTCCAAAAAGACACCTAGCAGACAATGTAAGGAATATAATAGATATTTTGGAAAAGTTAGAGGTGAATATAATACTAAAGCAGTACTGATTTTGTGGATGCGGAGAAAGCCTTTGACAATATTTCCTGGAGTTTTATGATAAAGAATCTTCAGGGGATGGGGGTAGGACAAGGTTTTGAGAATGTATAGCTGCAATATATTCTGAACAAAAAGCCAAATTGATTGTAATAATGTGATAACTGAGGAGCTTAAGATAGAAAAGGAACACGACAGGGGTGCCCAATCTCCCCATTACTTTTATTTCGGTTCTGGAGGTGTTGCTGAATATGGATTAGGAATGACCAGCAGGTTAAGGAGTGCAGGTCGGAGCTAAACATATAAGTTAAGAGCATTTGCAGATGACCTAGTATTGACCTTGCAAGAGCCAAACACTAGTACGAAAAAGGTTTTAGAAATAATTCAACAGTTTGGCCAGGTAGCTGGATTTAAGATTGAATAAGCAAAAAAACTAAAGTCCTAGGTAAAAAATTTAACAGAAATGGAAAAGGGAGAAATTCCAGGAGGAGACAGGGTTGACGGTGGTTAAGAAGGTGAATACCTAGGGGTTTATTTGACATCTAAAATATGAATTTGTATAAGGATAATATGAAAAAATGTTGGTTAGAGATTAAAAAAGATCTAGAAATATGGGTCAATTTGAAACTGTCAACTGTTAAGGCCGAATTGCCAGTGATTAAAATGGAATGTATTCCTAGAATGTTTAATTTTTTGTTTCAGACCTTGAAGATACTTGACAAGATGGAATGTTTTAAAGGTGGCAGAAAGATATCTCGAAATTTGTCTGGCAGGGCAAAAAGGCCCAAGAATCAAATTTAAAATATTGAAGACGCTAAAGAAAGAAAACGGGGGTTATTGCCCCTGCCAGACAAATTTCGAGATATGCTTTCTGCCACCTCTTAAACATTCCTCTTGGGTCAAGTATCTGCAAGGCTTGGAAACAAAATAACATTCTAGGCACTACATTCATCTTTAATCACTCAATTCGGCTAACATTGAACAGTTTCAAATTTGACCATATTTCTAGATCTTTTTTAATTCTGACCCAACATTTTTCATAATTATCCTTATACAAATTCATTTTTTAGATGTCGAATAAACCCCTAGGTATTTCACCTTCTTAACCACCGTCAACCCTGTCTCCTCTTGGAATTTCTCCTTTTCCATATCTGTTAAATTTTTTCCTAGGACTTTAGTTTTTGCTTATTCAACTTAAATCCAGCTACCTGGCCAAACTGTTGATTATTTCTAGAACCTTTTTCGTACTAGTGTTTGGCTCTTGCAAAGTCAATACTAGGTCATCTGCAAACGCTCTTAACTTATAATGTTTAGCTCCGACCTGCACTCCTTTAACCTGCTGGTCATTCCTAATCATATTCAGCAACACCTCCAGAACCGAAATGAAAAGTAATGGGGAGATTGGGCACCCCTGTCGTGTTCCTTTTTCTATCTTAAGCTCCTCAGTTATCACATTATTTACAATCAATTTGGCTTTTTGTTCAGAATATATTGCAGCTATACCGTTCTCAAAACCTTGTCCTACCCCCATCCCCTGAAGATTCTTTATCATAAAGCTCCAAGAAATATTGTCAAAGGCTTTCTCCGCATCCACAAAGATCAGTACTGCTTTAGTATTTATATTCACCTCTAGCTTTTCCAAAATATCTATTATATTCCTTACATTGTCTGCTAGGTGTCTTTTTGGGAGAAAGCCTGCTTGATTCTTGTGAATCTTTTCCATCAACACTTTTTTAAATCTTTTTGCCAGAATGTCTGCAAAGATTTTGTAATCCACATTAAGTAGTGATATTGGGCAGTAGTTCTTCAGTTGAGTCTTTTCAGTCTCTGTCTTTGGTATGAGTGAAATGTATGCTTCTTTCCACGATTCCGGTGCCTTTTTTCCCTCAAGGATCTCATTACAGACTTCTTTTAATGGTTGAATCAACCATTCCTTCAAGGATTTGTAGTATCTAGAAGTCAATCCATCTGGTCCTGGAGATTTGCCCAATTGCATATTCTGAATGGCATCCTCTATCTCTTGTTCTGTTATTCTCTGGTTCAGATCTATCTTACTTTGATGAGAGATTTTTTGTAATCCATATTTATCAAGGAATTTATCTATATCTTCTTCGTTTTGCGGGCCTTGGGTATAAAGTTTTTTAAAATAACTCAGGAAGCAATTTCTAATTTCATTAGGTTTAGATATGTTCTTTCCATCCACTTCTAGACTTGTAACTGTGTTTAATTTCTGCCTTTTCTTCAATTGCCATGCCAGAAGTTTGCCACATTTATTTGCTGATTCAAACGTCTTTTGTTTCATTTGCTTTATCTTCCATTCAATCTCTTGGTTCATCAATTCCATATATTGTGTTTGATATAACTTAATCTCTCTTAAGATCTCCTGGGACTTTGGTTTTACTCTTAATTTTTCCTCTCCTTCCTTTATCTTTTCCAAAATCTTTTCTTTTTTCTCATTTTGTTTTTTCCTCTTTATTGAGTTTTGTTGAATCAAGAAACCTTGCATCACCGCTTTGCTTGCGTCCCAGACCACTCTTTTCTCCACATCAGCCCTCAAATTTATTTCAAAATAGTCTTTTAAGGTTTTTTGGGCCTTCATAAGAATCTCCTTGTCTCGAAAGAGGGTGTCATTCATTCTCCATCTAAATTGACCAGTAGTTGTAAGTTTCATTTCCATCTTCACAGCGTTATGGTCGGAGCAAGTTTTTGGGCAGATTTCTACCTTCTTAATCTTTGGAGCCATACCACTAGTGATCCAAATTTGATCAATTCTGGTCCAGGTCATCATTGCTTGGGAGAAAAAGGTTCCCTCTCTCTCCAGAGGGTTCCTTGTTCTCCATATATCTATCAAATCCATGTTTTCCGTCATTTCAAAAAATGTCTTAGGGAGTCTCCCTTCCTTGGTAACTGTTAATCTTTGTGCCTTGTCCATGTTAGTGGAAACCACACCGTTCATGTCTCCCATAATTATCATATTGTAATCCAGATAGTCCATTAGAGTTTCATGAAGTCTCTTAAAAAAGTCAGATTTACCTTCATTTGGTGCGTAGATTCCAACAACCAGAAATTTTTCTCCTTGTACTTGTATCTCCACTGCCAAATATCTCCCTTGTTCATCTTTAAATATCATTTTTGGGGCCCATTTCTCTTTTACATATATCACGACTCCTCTTTTTTTTACTTTGTCTGATGAGATAAATTCTTGTCCTAGTCTTTTATTTGTAAGTAATCTCCTGTGAGCTCTGGTTATGTGAGTTTCTTGTAGACATATCAAGTCCAGTTGTTCTCTGTTCAAGATGTGAAAAACTTGTCTTCTCTTCAAAGGCCCATTGAGCCCATTACAATTCCAGCTAAGGAATTGCAAAGCCATTTTGTTATTTCTCTGACACTCCTCCAACAGCTCCGAGTTGTTGCTCTTCCTCTGAAGGTGGTGGTTTGTGTCCACGCGAAAGATTCAGAATGTCTAATGCTCTCCTCTGTTCTGCAATTGGGTCCACTGTCCCCTTCTGCAGGTCCTCTTGATTTCTTCCCAAAAATTTGTCTTTGTCTTGAATAGTCTTTATTTTCACCTTCTTTCCCTTGTAGTCAAAGGACAGTCCCTGTGGAAATTCCCACCTGAAGCGGATGGAGTTTTTCTTTAACAGAAGAGCCAGATCCTTATAAAAGTTTCTCAAATCCAAAATATATTTTGGAATGTCTTTAAAAATCTGTGCGGCTGAGTTTCCAATTTGCAGGGCCTTTTCGAAATGTAGTCGTAGTATTTTGTCTCTTTCTTCCTTAGATCTAAGTGTAATCAGGCAGTCTCTCGGGGTCTTTCTATCTTGCTTTTTGCCCAGTCTAAAAGCTGTTGTAATTTTAAATTCGTCTTCCTCCAGATCCCAGCAGTCTGCAAACTCCTGTGTTAAGAACTCCGCAAGGTTGTCACTTTCGTTCTCTGGAATCAATCTCAATTTCAAATTTCTCTCTTTTCTCTGTAATTCCCACAGAGCCAAAGTTGCGTCGTGCTTATGGACCTTCTTAGCAATCGGTTCTAAATTCTCCTGTGTCTCTCCAGCAATGGCTCTCGCTTCTTCAGCAATTTTACGTGTAGTGGAATTTTCCTCCACCAGTTTGTTTATGGATTCTGTATTCTGATCTAGTCTTGCTGATATTTCTGTTAATTTTTGTGTATTTTCTGAAGTCTGTTTTGTCAGAGACTCCAGGGATTGATTTACCTTAAGCAGGGCCTCTGTCACAGCTTCCATAGAGACAGCTGTCACTTTTTCTTGTCCTGTTGTTCCTACAAGTCCGGCAGTTGCCCCTGTGATTGAGCCTCTTTTCTTTGGTTGTTGTTGTTGCTGCAGCTGGTGCTGTTGTTGTTGTTTGGTCTTGGCTCTTGTGACTATCTCTTCTTGTGAGCCACTCATGTCAAGGTCGTTTCCCACGGGAGCTGTTCCCCACTGGAAAATTCCACTGTCTTAGGCAGTGCCAACCTTTGCCTTACCCTCTAGGGGGAGCAAATCAAAATGGCCAAATATAAAATGTCCAAATACAAAGGCAAAGAGAATATCCAAGTGCGTAGGAAAGGGAGAAAGAGAAAAAATAAAGCAAGTATAGCTGGAGGCTGTAGCTGCAAGTTGCCACAATTTCCCAGTAGATACTGTCTCAGCTTACTCTAATGTACTGTATCCAAGCAATACAAAAACTTTGTATCACAGTGTAACTTTTCACAGGAAAAGTCAGTTCAGTGTCCTTTCCCTAAAAGGCAGACCGTTTCATGCTCTTAAACAGCTGAGACAGCAGAGGATTTTTCTTTTAAATAAATTATGCAGTTGCCAAAGTCTCTCTTGCCTCCCCTCTGCCCTGCTAGCTAGAGGGGAGATCTAAAGTCCAAATGTCAGGTTTCATTAAATACAAGCAAAATCTTTAACGGATGCAGCTCTGCAGTTCCGTTGCTTTCACTTTCATGCAGTTGGGGGGAGGCAGACTTCCTTGATTTTAACCTCCCCGCTTTCAGCCAAATCTCCAAATTTTAGTTCCAAATATAAGTTCCGTTTACTCACGGGTTTTTTCTGTCCGTAATTTACAGGAAGGAATCGGCGCTCTCCACTAATAGCGACGCGGCTTCACCCTGCGGGCTGGGTAGCGATTCTCAGCACCGCGCTCCCCCGATGTCGTTCCAGAGCCTTTAAAAAGGCTCTTTCTGCGGTAAAGGGGGGGCGCTTTTGGTGCCCACCGAATCTCCTCGTTCACAGGCTTCCGCGCCTGTGATTTTAGGGGTCCCCCGCTTGCCGTAGCGGAACAGACCCGAACTCGCAGGGCAGTCCTTCTCCGGAGCTCGGAAAAAGGACCGCCATTAGCGCTGGCGCCGACCGGCCCACTTTATGCATTTTGGTGCACATTACCTGATTCAACTGCCTTGCAGAATTCATGGAAGGAGAACACTTGGAAGGACAGCTCTCTTCCAAATCAGCCATAGTTGCAGAAAGTAGATGCAGCTGAGGTACAAAACGTTTTTTGGGGAAATAGTCCAGCCCTGATGGAGATGTTCTCATGCAGTCTATGGCCAAGAGCTAGGTAATCTCCCAACACCACACCTGCTTGGGGGACCAGTTAGAAGTTCCTTTGGCCTCACCCAGCTGCAGGGCTCTTCTCAGGCTCAGTCCTGAGAATCTTATGGAAACATTTCCGCTTGGGCTTGCTCACCACCCTCTCCAACTCAACAGGTTGTCCCCAACTTCACAAACTGAGTTCTGCATCCTCTCCTCTCCCTAGGCACCACCAAAATCTGGAGGATGTTATCCCACAATGCCCAATACCTTGGAATAGATTTTGAGGATACAATGGGGTGGGGTCTGCAGGGGAGGAGACCTGGGATTACCACCCACAACTGGACATCTGTGGCCTTGGATACAACCCCATCAGTGCCACACCAAACTATTCTGTTGCCCTTCCATGCTCTTGAGCATTCTCCAGATCCATCTTTCCAAGGGAAAGGCAGCCTTAATCTTGTCTTTTCCTGGACAGTCTTTTAGTACTGCCCTGCTGTCTATTTGTGAGTGTGAGTTTGTGTGTTGTGCTGCTTTTATGGTATTTGTGTTGCTTGCTTGATGCTTCATTTTAATATTGCTGGGTTACACTGGTTTGAGCTTCTGTGCATTGTAGTGAATATATGGGGGGAACTAGTAGGTCAGGGCAATTCTTTTATATTTGAATTTGGAGATGGGGGAGAAGTATCAATGCCAGTCGTGAGCTGTTGGTGTGGGCAGTGCCTGTAACACTTACAAGGCAGTTGCTGGTCTTTTGCAATCTCCACAGAGATGGGCCCCAGGAGATGTCTTCAGCATCCTTTCCCAAGAGCCTGAAGTGCCAACCCAACACTTAAGGTGGGGAATCTGTGGTCACAGGGCTAAGTCCCGTTTCCCCACCTGGTCTTGCTTCAAGTTAACGGACAAGTGTTGCTCCATCAGATGCCCACAGGCAGCAAAGTTGGGTGAAGCAAATGCCAGATGCAGCACAGTGAACTTGGGAATTAGCCAATATCAGAAGGCGATATCGGGGGGGGGGGGGTGTTGGGAATGAGGAGCAGCAATGCCAAAGAGATCCCTTTCCATGGAAACAGATTCAGGGATGGAGCTGGAGAAAATGGGCAAATAACACATGTGAGGATTCCTTGAAAATATTATTACACTGCACCCAAATTGCTGAGCATGGAGAAAACCCAGGGGTTTCAGTGTTTGCCCAGAGTTTGGTTTCCTTGAAGGTGAGGGGAAATATAGATTTTTTTTTTGACCATATAGAGAGAGCCTGAGCATAAAATGGATGGGGTCACAGCATTAACACCCCCCAAATCATCGTTCTCAGTTCCTCACAGCTTTGGATGCCCTGCACAGCAAACAGGAATCTGTGTCTCCAGCTTCCAGGCTGCTTCCAACTCAGCTCTCACACTCCACATGGGCTCAGGACCACAATATCTAAAGGATGGCCTCTCCCCATATGAACTGACCTTGACCTAGAGATCATCATCAGAAGCCCTTCTTCACGTGCCTCCTTCGCAAGAGGTCAAGAGGGCTGCACTATGAAACGAGGTCTTTTCTGTGGTGGCTCCCTGTTTGTGGATTGCTTTTCCCTGGGAAGCACACTGTGCTCCTTTAGGTGCCAGGCAAATACATTCCTCTTCTTCCAGCCTTAGAATAATGAAAAAAAATCTCTGGTGTTTTACACTATGTGTGGGTGTTACTGTTTGCTTTCTTAATATGGTATTGTCAGAGCTGCTTCCAGATCCTAGCTCACAGAGGATCACGCTAGCCAGCGGTCACTTGTAAAAGTCTTTTATTGAGTTACAGTTTCCATTCTCAAGCTGCTGCGCGCAACTCTACGTCTTAAGGGTTAGACCGGCGAAGCTCCGTCTGAGTCTCCGCCCCCTGTACACCAACTTAATACCCTAGCCTTACTCCACCTTTTCCGCCTGACTGTTCTTCTCTGGGTCCCTCTGCCCCCCGGGGTCTCTTCCTTCCGGGATTCTTCTGACGCTGACCCCCCGGACCCTTCTGTCTCCTTGCGCCGGGCTTTAGGACCTGGCTCCCATTCCGGGCTGCTTACTGCGCCACCTTCCTGTGCATTTGAACTTGGCGCGCGCGCCCAACCTTCCACTTTCCGTCTGACCGTTTCTTCGCTCCCCGATGTAGGTGTGGCCACTCCTGACTCGTGCCCTCCCTCCTGTTGTGAGCTTCCAGCGCTCGATACCTGGTGCCCTTCCTCTCCCCTGCTCTCTGTGGGCGACGCTGGTCCCGACTTCCCACTGCTCCCCTCTGAGCCCCCTCTGGCCCTTTCTTCCTGGGGTGTCCCCCTAGGCTCCCCCCTTGCCCTGGCCACTGGTGCTCCTTTCTGTGAATCTTCTGATTCACTGGAAAGACTCGGAGATCTCGGGTCGTCGTCATCACTCATCCTTTCTTCTGCCTCCTCCCCCTCGCTCTCTGTTTCCTCCCTTGCCCTTGCCTCTGCTCCTGAACCCCTGACAGGTATGTATATTGATGTTTTTGTATTTTAAACTGCGCTGTGGTCCTCAGAAGAAGGGTTGTATAGAAATCTAATTGATGGCTTCCGGTTTCCGGTTGCCTTAATGGCACAGCTCCAACGATAGTGGAGACCATTGGTGAAGAACTAAACAAAGATGAAAGAGGGTAATTATTTTTGTAAACTCCCTCCAGGGCCCGGGGGGCGTGAGCTTCACTCGTGGATCCTCTCCGTACCTTTCTTTTGAACCTATATGGAGGTGGAAACCAGGGATATGCTCACCTGTTAGCCTGCAGGATCCCTCTTAGTTGCAGCTCTTCCCACCTGCCTTATTTTTTTGAGGTGCTGATGAGGACACTCCAGTGGCCAGCAAAGGTCCTAATCCTACAAAGAAAGTTGGCTGACCAGCTTAGCAAACTCCTCTTTGAGATTCTAACCCTCTGTGGGATCAGGACCCCAAGAATTGGAAGGGATGCAGGGCACTCCCTGATCCACAGCTAGATGAGCAGCCTTTTTGCCTAAGCCTCCAGGTGTCAACACCTCACAGGTTGCGGATGTGGAGCAGGATGCCGACTCACTTGCAAGCAAGAGAAGAGGAGCATCAGGGTTTTCTACATCTTAGAAGCTGCCCAGAGTGGCTGGAGCAACCCAGTCCAATGGTTGGGTTATGAATAATATACATCATGATGATGTTGATGGAAAAGGACACCCCTCTTTTAACTGGAGAACTGTTGGGGGGTATGCATGCCTTGCCTAGAAGCCTGGGGGAAACCTCGCTGTGTGGGCCAAGCTGCCCCCCACCCATTGCCTTCGTTCCCCCCAGCTCTGCTTCCCACCCTCCCCATCTCTACCTTGAAGGACAGAGATCAACATGCTAGGCCAGTCCGCTCATGAGGCAAGGGCAGTGCCCACTTCAGGCGGCAGGATCCACAGGGGAATCAGATTCAGCCCCCAAGAAATGCATCTTGGCGACTTGGAGGCATTGCTGATATCCCCCCCCCCCGATCCTAATGTAGATTTCAACTCACCCCTTCTTCCCTGGGTAGCGGCTGGGTGGGGGCTTGAAAGCACCATTTTCTGGTTTGCCCCAGGGGCTCAAATGTCTTGGGCTGGTCCTGTCCACAAGGCTCTCCCTTCCCCCTTTTCCTTCATGGCCCCCATCTTCTTTCTCAATGCCCCTCCAACCCTCCAAGTGTCCCCATCTTCCAGGGACGGTCCTGGATTTACAGAAACTCTCCAAGTTCATCTGACTTGATCTCAGAATGTCCCAGTTTTCCTAAGGACATCCCCATTTCCATGTTGGAGGGTGTGGAGTTATGTGACCCCTGGGCCATCGGAAGGCAGTCCTGTGTAGGGAGGTTCTTTGATGTTTAATGTGTTATGATGTTTTTGTATATATATTTGAGCCACACAGAGTGGCTGGGGCAACCCAGTCAGATGGGTGGAGTATTATTATTATTATTATTATTATTATTATTATTATTATTATTACGACTACTATTACTACTACTACTATTGAACAGAACATCAATATTTTCACGGCAGAACTGTTGCAGGTATGTCTCCTAGCTTTTCCAGCTCTGTTCAATTCCTGTTTGTGAAATATCCTTCTCTGTGCAGCTGCCCAAGGAAGCAGGACAGTTGCAGGGGAGACAGAGAGAAAGGGGCAGGGAGACCCCTGGGAGAGGTGGGGGCCTACAATGTGTGAAATGTCCTTGTGCAAAGCCATGTTTGGAAAAGAACCACAAAGCCTGGATGGCATCACCGAATGTAAGAGAGAGAGAGAGAAAGGGTCTGAGAGCCTGACCAAAAATATCCCCTCAACCCAGCACACGTTTTCACACCACGAACCAACAGAAAGGTTTCCAATGCTTGCATTTATTAAAAAGAGGAAGCTAAAGCATTTTTGCAGGCAAACCAAATCCAAGCTCCAATCCCGAGCCCATTTACTAAGGAGTCAGGACGCACTGGCCGCAGTGGCCTTACTCATGAGTAGACAGGCAGACAGGATGGCTCCCTCTTGACTCCTTCCCAGCATCGCCTTCAGCAGCATCAAGCAAAGCGGTTTCTTCCCCAGCAGAGATGGGGGTGCAGTCGAGGCAGCTGCACATCAGAGGAGAGCAGGGTGGTCTTCCTTTCACCAGAGGTCTTGCACCAGTAAACTGCAGAGTTACCCGCCCCCTGTGAGAAGAGGAAACACTGTTAATATGGGTGTTGGTGGTTGTTCAGAAAACCCAAACCAGTGACTCCAACTGGGAGGCAGAAGAGCTGCTGTTGTCAGAGTTCCAACTGCACACAGAGGGTCTGTTTTGCAGAGGGTTGGACTAGATGACCCCTTGGTGCCTCCAAAAGCTACATTTCAATTCTATGATTGTAAAAGAGACCTCTGAGCATTTCCTGCAGGCACTTTCGGGAATTTGAGCAGGGCATGGATGCCATACACCCTTTCTTTCTAATGAGGTTCTTTTTCACAGGGATGTTTCACACAGGTTGCCTTTGCTATTTGAGGAGGGTCAGTGACTGAGCTCCCACCCTCTCATACCACAAAGAGCTGTTCTTTTAGCCAAGGGAGGCTAAGGGGAGTTGTGGCTGAAAGGGTTGGAGACCTTTCATGGGGGCAGCAAGGGGAGAGGACAGGGATGTCACAACCCCCAGTGTGCACACTAATATTGTTCCCCCTCACAGTGGATGTAAAGATTAAGAGATGGGGGTGGGGAGAGCGATGAGTCTCATGTATGTGGGATCAGGAGACACCTCTGACTTATTTTCCAGACAAACTAAGATTAGATTTAACTCACCTCTACGGCAACACACCACTTGACGAGTACACCGAAATAGGAGCCTTAGGGGCGGGCGGCACCTAAAAAGTTGCAGTATCCCTCCCTGCCTTTGACATCTCGGCCGGCAATTAAATTGGGCTCTGGTGAAATCTGGAGGAAGAAAAAGAAGACTTTGAAGGCTCTGTCTCACAGGACTGTCCTTCCACAACTTCTTCCACAATGGCCCTGCTGGCTTGGACACCCAGAAGGCACCAGGTTGGGGAAAGCTGGTGCAGGAAGAATGCAGGGCTGGAGCGGAGAGCCAGTCCCTTCTGCTGCCTCCCTGCACCTCCAGGACAGGGTCTGAGCCAAGGTGGTAGGGAAGGCTGCGCCAGAGTCACTGGCTTCCCTGGGTGGCCACTGGCAAACTGGGAGAGAGAAGCCCCCTTGCCCAGGAAACCGGCCCGTTCTTTTGTTCACTGCGATGCTGAGTTTACTGAAGTGCATTATTTGAAAGCAAGAGCTTCCGTGGATCACATAAAGGAGGTAATAAGAAGAGACTGGCTGGTGGATCTGGCCAAAGGGGGCCCATTGAGTCCAGCATCCTCTTCTCCCAGGGTCCACCTGAAGCCCCATTTGGGAAACTCTCCAGGAGGACAGAGGGGCAAGATCCCACCTCTTTGGGAGTCACAGCAAGTGGCTGA
This sequence comes from Podarcis muralis, assembly GCF_004329235.1. NCBI lineage: Eukaryota > Metazoa > Chordata > Lepidosauria > Squamata > Lacertidae > Podarcis > Podarcis muralis. The sequence continues at coordinate 122,170,468 of NC_041314.1, forward strand.
GAATAAAGCTGAGAGCTGTGGGGCTGCTCAGAAAAGAAGCATGTGAGAAGAAGGCCATACCTGGAGCCAGCAGCATCAAGAAGAGGACGGCAACAGAGAGGAGACAGAAGATCTTCATGGCTGGAGGTTGGTGGGAATCCTGGAGGTACCAGAAGCCAAGTGGAAGAGCAATTGCCAGGGGAAGGAGAGGTCCCTCTACTTATAGGTGACTGGAGGACTGATGAAATCTTGTGGGATGCCAACCGTTGTTTGCAGGATGGATGTGGCAAGCCCTGAGGGGCATACAAGATGGGTGACACCTGGCTTGAGAGCAGTACATTTGAAAAGGATCTAGGAGTCTTGGTTGACCACAAACTTGACATGAGCCAACAGTGTGACGCGGCAGCTAAAAAAGCCAATGCAATTCTGGGCTGCATCAATAGGAGTATAGCATCTAGATCAAGGGAAGTAATAGTGCCACTGTATTCTGCTCTGGTCAGACCTCACCTGGAGTACTGTGTCCAGTTCTGGGCACCACAGTTCAAGAAGGACACTGACAAACTGGAACGTGTCCAGAGGAGGGCAACCAAAATGGTCAAAGGCCTGGAAACGATGCCTTATGAGGAACGGCTAAGGGAGCTGGGCATGTTTAGCCTGGAGAAGAGGAGGTTTAGGGGTGATATGATAGCCATGTTCAAATATATAAAAGGATGTCACATAGAGGAGGGAGAAAGGTTGTTTTCTGCTGCTCCAGAGAAGCGGACACGGAGCAATGGATCCAAACTACAAGAAAGAAGATTCCACCTAAACATTAGGAAGAACTTCCTGACAGTAAGAGCTGTTCGACAGTGGAATTTGCTGCCAAGGAGTGTGGTGGAGTCTCCTTCTTTGGAGGTCTTTAAGCAGAGGCTTGACAACCATATGTCAGGAGTGCTCTGATGGTGTTTCCTGCTTGGCAGGGGGTTGGACTCGATGGCCCTTGTGGTCTCTCCCAACTCTATGATTCTATGATTCTATGTGCCTAGGAGCAGCCAGAGACCAGAGAATCATAGGTTCATCAAGTCCAACCCCATCACAGCTGTTGCATCCCTGACAGGTCCCCATCCGACCTCTGCTTAAATCTTCCTGCAAAGGAGAATAAGGCACCTTCTGAAGGGCACCATTCCACCGTTGAACAACTCAGAAAGTGAATATTTTGGCTTGTGTTTTGCTCTCTGCTCACAGTGGCATGGCATCTTTTGGCTTCCTGCTTGGCAGGGGGTTGGACTCGATGGCCCTTGTGGTCTCTTCCAACTCTATGATTCTATGATTTCCCCTGGGGGTGGGTGCTCTGCAGGTGGGACCATGGCCTGGGTGCAGAGGGTGAACAAAACCCTTCCCACTAGCCCAACTCTAGACTCCATCATTGCTGGGCAGGCATGGGGCAGCGAGGGTTCACAGGGCCGTGCTGTGCTCCCTCCTCATCTGCACACACCAAGGGGGGAGCCTGCCTGGCCATGGCTGCTCCTGGTAGGCGCACCCCCCGAAACACTGGCTGGGCAGCCATTTAGCGTGGGGCCAGAGTCCTGGCAGCAAGCCTCCCCCCCCCATTTTTGCATGCTATTATGACCCATATGGATACATATTACACCACTTTTGGTGCACATTACTTGAATGAACTGCCTTGTGGAATTCATGGAAGGAGAACACTTGGAAGGACAGCTCTGTTCCAAATCATGCATAGTTGTGGAAAGTACATGCAGCTGAGGTACAAAACGTTTTTGGGGGGAAATAGTCCAGCTCTGATGGAGATGTTCTCATGCAGTCCATGCCCAAGAGCCAGGTAATCTCCCAACACCACACCTGCTTGGGGGCCCAGCTGGAAGCTCCTTTGGCCTCACCCAGCTGCAGGGCTCTTCTCAGGCTCAGTCCTGAGAATCTTATGGAAACATTTCCGCTTGGGCTTGCTCACCACCCTCTCCAACTCAACAGGTTGTCCCCAACTTCACAAACTGAGTTCTGCATCCTCTCCTCTCCCTAGGCACCACCAAAATCTGGAGGATGTTATCCCACAATGCCCAATACCTTGGAATAGATTTTGAGGATGCAATGGGGTGGGGTCTGCAGGGGAGGAGAGCTGGGATTACCACCCACAACTGGAGATCTGTGGCCTTGGATACAACCCCATCAGTGCCGCACCAAACTATTCTGTTGCCCTTCCATGCTCTTGAGCATTCTCCAGATGCATCTTTCCAAGGGAAAGGCAGCCTTAATCTTGTCTTTTCCTGGACAGTCTTTTAGTACTGCCCTGCTGTCTATTTGTGAGTGTGAGTTTGTGTGTTGTGCTGCTTTTATGGTATTTGTGTTGCTTGCTTGATGCTTCATTTTAATATTGCTGGGTTACACTGGTTTGAGCTTCTGTGCATTGTAGTGAATATATGGGGGGAACTAGTAGGTCAGGGCAATTCTTTTATATTTGAATTTGGAGATGGGGGAGAAGTATCAGTGCCAGTCATGAGCTGTTGGTGTGGGCTGTGCCTGTAACATTTAGCAGGCAGTTGCTGGTCTTTTGCAATCTCCACAGAGATGGGCCCCAGGAGATGTCTTCAGCATCCTTTCCCAAGAGCCTGAAGTGCCAACCCAACACTTAAGGTGGGGAATCTGTGGTCACAGGGCTAAGTCCCGTTTCCCCACCTGGTCTTGCTTCAAGTTAACGGACAAGCGTTGCTCCATCAGATGCCCACAGGCAGCAAAGTTGGGTGAAGCAAATGCCAGATGCAGCACAGTGAAATTGGGAATTAGCCCAGATCAGAAGGCGATATCAGGGGTGGGGTGTTGGGAATGGGGAGCAGCAATGCCAAAGACATCCCTTTCCATGGAAACAGATTCAGGGATGGAGCTGGAGAAAATGGGCAAATAACACATGTGAGGATTCCTTGAAAATATTGTTACACTGCACCCAAATTGCTGAGCATGGAGAAAAACCAGGGGTTTCAGTGTTTGCCCGGAGTTTGGTTTCCTTGAAGGTGAGGGGAGATATAGTTGTTTTTTTTTGACCATATAGAGAGAGCCTGAGCATAAAATGGATGGGTTCACAGCATTAACACCCCCCAAATCATCGTTCTCAGTTCCTCACAGCTTTGGATGCCCTGCACAGCAAACAGGAATCTGTGTCTCCAGCTTCCAGGCTGCTTCCAACTCAGCTCTCACACTCCACATGGGCTCAGGACCACAATATCTAAAGGATGGCCTCTCCCCATATGAACTGACCTTGACCTAGAGATCATCATCAGAAGCCCTTCTTCACGTGCCTCCTTCGCAAGAGGTCAAGAGGGCTGCACTATGAAACGAGGTCTTTTCTGTGGTGGCTCCCTGTTTGTGGATTGCTTTTCCCTGGGAAGCACACTGTGCTCCTTTAGGTGCCAGGCAAATACATTCCTTTTCTTCCAGCCTTAGAATAATGAAAAAAAATCTCTGGTGTTTTACACTATGTGTGGGTGTTACTGTTTGCTTTCTTAATATGGTATGTATATTGATGTTTTTGTATTTTAAACAGCGCTGTGGTCCTCAGAAGAAGGGTTGTATAGAAATCTAATTGACGGCTTCCGGTTTCCGGTTGCCTTAATGGCACAGCTCCAACGATAGTGGAGACCATTGGTGAAGAACTAAACAAAGATGAAAGAGGGTAATTATTTTTGTAAACTCCCTCCAGGGCCCGGGGGGCGTGAGCTTCACTCGTGGATCCTCTCCGTACCTTTCTTTTGAACCTATATGGAGGTGGAAACCAGGGATATGCTCACCTGTTAGCCTGCAGGATCCCTCTTAGTTGCAGCTCTTCCCACCTGCCTTATTTTTTTGAGGTGCTGATGAGGACACTCCAGTGGCCAGCAAAGGTCCTAATCCGTACAAAGAAAGTTGGCTGACCAGCTTAGCAAACTCCTCTTTGAGATTCTAACCCTCTGTGGGATCAGGACCCCAAGAATTGGAAGGGATGCAGGGCACTGCCTGATCCACAGCTAGATGAGCAGCCTTTTTGCCTAAGCCTCCAGGTGTCAACACCTCACAGGTTGCGGATGTGGAGCAGGATGCCAACTCACTTGCAAGCAAAAGGAGAGGAGAGGGGAGGTGGCATCAGGGTTGGATTGGGGGCAGAGGTCCAGGGCTCCACTTAGCAAAAAGAGGAGGAACCCCAGATCCAGGAGGGCTGGCTGAAACACATTTTGAGGGGCTCACTTGCCTTTTCCCCTCTGCTTGCTTCTTATCTGAAGCACCAATTGCTTCTGTGTGCAGACTTTAAAATATTTTCCAGCTGTGGACATTTCCTGGCTCAGGAGCTAACAGAGGCATTTATTGCTAGTTGCCATAGTCCAATTCCCACTTCCTTTTGGTCAGCATCCTAAACTCCACTGTGAGCAATCCAGAAAAAGCATTGGCATGCAGGGGATATTGGAATTGAGCCCATGGTGGTATGATGGGATGGAAGCAGTGAGGGAGGGGGAGGAGAGCATCACCTGAACCAAACCTGGTGGCTTAGGTGAGTGTCACTCAGATGATGGGGAGGAAGAGCCCACCTGAGGGGTCTCACCTGTCTTGGGTGAAAATGAGGCTTTGAACATCCATCAGCACCCCCTCCCTTAAGAAGACAAGGATGAGGAGCCTGGAGTTCTGCAGATAATGTTGAGGACTAACAATGGTGACTGTGTTTTTTTGTTTGTATGTGTGACACATCGGATAGTAGAGTCTGACCCCCCAAACCCCCCTCCCCACACACGTTTTCACAACATGGACCTACTGAGATTTTTCCAATGTTTGCATTTATAACTCACCTTAACGGCAACATATTAGGCCATTTGAATCCCAAAAAAATTTCCCGCAAGACGTTGACATCTCCAATTATCTCATTAGGCTCTGGTGAAATCTGCTTCTTCTTTCTCCACCTCCTCCCCACTTTCTCTGCCCTGGTCAAGTCCTGCTTAAAATAACCCGTCCCTCTCTGCGCAACTGATCAAGGAAGTGCGGCAGTTGGAGAGGTGATATGGAGAAAAAGGCACAAGGAGAAGAGGTGGGTGGGCCCACAATTTGAGAAATGCTCTTGTGCAAAGCCATGTTTGCAAAGACAACCACAAAACCGGGATGGCACGACTGACTGTCCTCGAAGAAGGCATTTTCTGAAATCCATTCAGCCAGCAATAAAGATAAGGCAGGAGATACAGGTCCTTGGGGCAGAAGACTGCCCTTGGCTACCAGCCAGGATGGCTACTTTCTCCCTCCCCTGATGGAGACAAGAGGCCTCTGAACATCATTGGCCCAGAATCACAAGTGGGGAGAGTGGTGTTCACTCAGGTCCTCTTGCAGGCTACCAATGGCCATGGATCACATGGGATTCCCAGCAACTGGCATTAAGAAGCATTGTGGACTCTCACTGCAGAGGCAGAGGATCTCCCTCATGGCCAGCAGCTCCTGGTCTTCATTTCAAGCCATCCTAGTCAGTGGTCATCCCTGCTCCCTGGGCGAGGCAGTTCCATAGTTTCACTATAAGCTGCACGAAAAAAAGTCCTTGGTTTTATCTCTCCTGAATCTCCCGACACTCAGCTTCCTGCCATGTCTCCATTACACTCCTATTTAAATCCAATTTACCTCCCATTAGGAACCCCCTGAATCTCTTCCACCTTTTCCCCACACGCAACCTGCCCCACTGATCTTGCTGCTTGGTAGTCTTGGCATTCTGGAGGGCAGAGTGTCAGCATCCGACAAAATACTCCCAGGGCAAAGGGTTTCTCTGGAGCCATTCACGTCAAGGGATGTTTTGCCCTGGAGTTCAAGGTGAGCTGCAGCAATTCCATTCTCGTTCTGGGTTCCCTGCTGGCAATCTTGATGGAAAAGGCCATCAGGCGGGAGCTGAAGTCAAGGTGAGCTTGAGGATCTGAACGGTGGTGGCTCCCCTTTGTTGCAAGTTCTTAGAGGGAGAGATGATGCTGTCAACAGCCATTGGAGCTCCTGCCAGAAAGAACGTGGAAACCAAACAGCTGGCGCATCACTCTTTTTTAGACCTGTTCCCCTCCAGATGTTTTGGAAGTCGGAAGATGGGAGATCTGGACACAGGTCACAACTGACCCCTGGGTCAAACACAGTCTTCACAAACCTGGTGCTCTCCAGATGTTTGGGGCTACAATTCCCATCGCCCCCAGCCTGCAAGACCATGTGAGGCCAAAGATGAGAGGAGATTTTGCATTCATATGCTACTTGCCTGTAAAAAGATCCAGAGTAGTTTACAAAAGAGCGTGAGAATATCTGTGGGGCAGTTTGGGGCAGCCACACCCAGGGGTTTGGTCATGGATAAATCCACAGGCATAGCTATGATTTTATCCAGAATCTTGAGATGTCTCCCCTTCCACTTTTTGCTCTATTTTGGGGGCTGACCATTCCTTGCTGTTCCCTCCCCACTTTACTCGAGGGGCAGCTAGTGTAGGGACTGTCAGATATTTGTGGACTGCATCTCCCATTACTCCTGGCTGGTGGCCCTTCTGGCTTGTGCGGGAGGGAGCTGGAGGTCCCCCTCAACACTGGGAAGTCCCCACATTGGCTCCCAGGAACAGGAGGAAGGGGACAAAAGAGAGATATTTTATATATAATTTTGGAGATGGGGAGAAGTATCAGTGCCAGTCATGAGCAGTTGGTGTGGGCTGTGCCTGTAACATTTAGCAGGCAGTTGCTGGTCTTTTGCAATCTCCACAGAGATGGGCCCCAGGAGATGTCTTCAGCATCCTTTCCCAAGACCCTGAAGTTCAAACCCAGCAGGCAAGGTGGGGAACCTGTGGTCACAGGGCTAAGTCCCATTTCCCCACCTGGTCTTGCTTCAAGTTAACGAACAAGCGTTGCTCCATCGGATGCCCACAGGCAGCAAAGTTGGGTGAAGCAACTGCCAGATGCAGCCCAGGGAAATTTGGAATTAGCCCAGATCAAATCAAATCAAAACTTTATTAGCAAAGCCAACAGGCCACAGCTGTACAAGAGTTAAAAGTGAAAATAGGGATAAAAGGAAGAAAAGAACAGGCAAAAGGAGGTCCGTCGGGTGAACAGGTCTGTCACTCAGATGGTGGCCCTCAATTTCGCAGCTCTCTCGATGTACCTCGCGACCTTCTCTGTTATCTGACTATCCGTATCAGATAATAGAAAATACAGTGTAATGTCTGGTGAACGGCCGGGGTTGGAGAGAATGAGTGGGAAGCTATACACCACACCTCCTCAACAGTATTTATAGGAACTCAAACACTGAGATCCTGCTCTGTTCCAGTAACAAGAAGCCGAAAGCACCAGCCTGAAGATGACGAGTGAGACCTCGTCGAAACGTCGCCTAGACACCCCAACTTTTACACGGGAAGACACCCGAGGACACCAAAACCTGCATATATATATATATATATATATATATATATATATATATATATAAATTTGTTTTGCTACATCAGACATTAAAACAAACAAAAAAACATACATCACACATACACTCAAAAAAGAAATACATAAAAAAAGAATAATAATAATAAAGAAAACAAAAGAAAAAACATCTCCTAACATAAGATACCAACAAATTAGGTTACATTTACTAAATAACACACAACACTAATTGACTTCCCTTCATCTCGATTTCAGAATATATTATATGATTTTTTATCTGCAGTTTCTTTTCCTTAAGAAACTCTTTACATCACAAATGTTACGTCATACCTACTGTAATTTTTAGATTTTTTACCTCTGTTTGCATGTATGTCATAAATTTATTCCATTCTTTGTTAAACTTTATGTCTTTTTGATTTCTTATTTTCTGTGTCATTTTTGCCAATTCTAAATAATCAATTAGTTTGGATTGCCACTCGTTTATAGTTGGGATTTTTGATGTCTTCCAATTCTGCGCTATTAGAGTTCTAGCAGCCACTGTCGCGTACTGAAAGAGTGTTGATCTTCCTTTTTGATTTCCTCTCCAATTATCCCCAGCAAAAAAGCTTCGGGTTTTTTTTTTATAAAGGTATATTTAAAGATTTTTTTTAGTTCATTGTAAATAGATTCCCAGAATTTTTTGATAGGCTCACACAACCACCACATGTGATAAAAATCACCCTCCTTGATCTTACACTTCCAACATAATTTATCACCAGTTTTATATATTTTTTTCCAATTTTACGGGCGTTACGTACCACCTGTACATCATTTTATACATATTTTCCCTGAGTGTTGTGCATGCTGAGAATCTCATACCTTTGTTCCATAATGCCTTCCATTTGTCAAACTCTATATTATGTCCGAAGTCCATTGCCCATCTCACCATTACCTCCTTCAGGTTGAGAATTCCTGGTGTGTTGGAGTGGGAAGTGGGGAAACCTCCTAGCATCTCCACCTGCCATCATGTCCCAACGGTCCTCACTGGCTTTTATTCATCTGCTTGCTCCTTAACTGAAGCAAGGACTCCTTCTGAGTACAGCCATTTAAATGTTTTGTATCAATGGGTTTTTTCTAGCTCTGGGGTTAATGGCCCTAATGGTGCTATACATTGCTGGCTGCCATTGTGCAGTGCCAAAGGACAACTCCGTTTGGGTTTCTCTTCAGGCTTGGCATGAAAGTGGGGGCACCACTCCCTTGACTTTTTTCCTCCCCCAAGAGCACATTTGGGTTGTACCTTTCTTAGCTCTGATTCTATTCTGGGCTACTCATGCTGTGACTCCTCTGTTTATTACTTGTCTGGGAAGGTGAAAGGCAGAGATTGGATGGCTCAAAGGACCCGTCAGGAGGAGCTGAGAAGCAAGACATTGAGGGCAAAACTCCACGTGGAAGAAGCTCTGCAGAGACTTTCTAAATCAATGCAGGATGAATGTGGGTTGGTGTGAGAGGGGGTGGACTTCAAAATCACACCCTTCTCAGGTGTCTGTGGGTCAGGTGTCACCCACTTCCTTTTAGGCAATGCCCTAAACAGATATTTATACTCCACTGTGTGCAATCCACTAGGATTGGCTTGTAGAGGATATTGGAACTGAGCCCATGGTGATATGATGGGATGGAAGCAGGGAGGGAGAGGGAGGAGAGCATCACCTGAACTAAACCTGGCGACTGTCACTCAGATGATGGGAAGAAAGAGCTCACCTTAGGGGCCTCACCTGTCCAGGGTGGTAATGCATTGCAGGGGTTGGACTAGATGACTCTTGGGGTACCTTCCAAAGCTGAAACTCTATAAGTCTATGATTCTGTGGTCTTTGGCTGGTCCTTGGCACATGAAACTCAGAGCTTGCCACATCCATCCTGCAAACAACGGTTGGCATCCCACAAGGTTTCATCAGTCCTCCAGTCACCTATAAGTAGAGGGACCTCTTCTTCCCCTGGCAATTGCTCTTCCACTTGGCTTCTGGTACCTCCAGAATTCCCACCATCCTCCAACCATGAAGATCTTCTGCCTCCTCTCTGTTGCTGTCCTCTTCTTGATGCTGCTGGCTCCAGGTATGGCCTTATTCTCACATGCATTTTCTCTGAGCAGCTCCACACCTCTCAGCTTTATTCCTTTTAAACCTGACTCTGAGCACCACTTGCTGTGACTCCCAAAGAGGTGGGATCTTGCTCCTCTGTCCTTGTGGAGAGTTTCCCAAATGGGGCTTCTGGTTGGACACTGTGAGACGAGGATGCTGGACTCGATGGGCCCCTTTGACAAGATCCACCAGTCAGTCTCTTCTTATTACCTCATTTATGTGATCCACGGAAGCTCTTGCTTTCAAATCTTTAATAATGCACTTCAGTAAACTCAGCTTTGCGGTGGGTAAAAGAACGGGCCGGTTTCCTGGGCAAGGGGGCTTCTCTCTCCCAGTTTGCCAGAGGCTGCCCAGGGAAGCCAGTGACTCTGACGCAGCCTTCCCAGCCACCTTGGCTCAGACCCTGTCCTGGAGGTGCAAGGAGGCAACAGAAGGGCCATTGTGGAAGAAGTTGTAGAAGGTGCGTCCTGCAAGAGAGAGCCTTCAAAGTCTTCTTTTTCCTCCTGCAGATTTCACCAGAGCCCAAGCTCAATGTCCTAATCGGAGATGTCAACAGCTCGGAGGGAGATGCGTAAGACGGTGCCCTAGGCCAATTGCTCGCTGTACAGGAGGCCGAGTGTGTTGCCGTCGCAGTGAGTTAAATCAAATCTTAGCTGTTCCTCCGAAATTAGTCAATGGTGTCTCATGACCCCAAATGTCCCCAGGAAATGCAGCAGCGGCAGTCTCAGCAGCCCGGAGCAGTTGGCTCTGGCTGGCTTCAGGAGCTGCTCGGAAGTCCCCATGTGATGGTGGTGCAGGGGCTCTAAGATGTAGCTTCTGGCCTGCCTCCACCTTCCCTGAGCCCAGCAACTAAGCTGTGAAGGGAGGCTTCATGTTGCCTATCGGAGCAGCCTCCCAACTCCTACTTGCGTGCAAGCAGGAGCGGGGATCTCTCCAGGGACGCGGACTTATAAAAAATATTGGGGGGGCCCGGGAAAGCTCATGAATAATAAATAAGCTCATGAATATGCAAATAAAGTGGCTCCAGCCCTAAATAGGGCAAGCCACGCCCCCCAGCCAGCCAATCGGCTGGCTGGGAGGTGTGGCCAGTCGGGATTCCCCTGTTCTCGCGGGGGCCAGGAGGAAGGAAATTCCCCCGGCAGTGCCTTGGCAGTGGCGGTGGTGCTGCGAAGCAGCGAGGCAGGAGCCCCCGCCCCCGGGGATTCCCTAATCTCGCGGGGGACGGCCGGGGCTCTCCGACTAGGGCGCGCGGCTGGCTGGCTGGCTGGCGAGGGAGCAGGTGGGGAGGAGGCGGGGGACGGCGGCGGCGCTCTGCTGGAAGGGCGCCCGAGATTATTGGGGGGGCTGAGCCCCCCCCAAAATTTTTTTGAGGGGGCTCGAGCCCCCTCAGGCCCCATGGAGTCGGCGCCTATGGATCTCTCAGCTGTGAAGGAGGCTTCAAGCTGCCTATCAGATCTTGCGTGCAAGCAGGAGGGGGCAGGGATCTGTCAGTTAGGCAATGAGAAGCCTCCCTTCCCAGCCGAGGGATCCCTGCCTTCTCCTGCTTGCAATGCAGGTAGGAATGGGATTGGGGCGGCTCCGATGGGAAGGGAGGCATTGCGCTGCCCAAGCCTCGCTGCTGCTCTCTGCCCTCCTTCTCTGCCTTCCATGCCTGACCCACCACGCACCACTTCCCCATGACCACCAGCACTAAACAAACAACAGCTATGGGGCTGCCCAGGCTCATGGAGAAAGGAGATAGAAGCCTCGGAGTCTGGTAGATAGAAAAAGACCACTTTTATTTTGTGTGTTTTGGTTACTAGCTGATGTACTATTTCTCTTTTTTTCTTTGGTGGTGATGGAAATTTATTTTCTTTTTCTGTATGGTTTGTTAATATGAATGGTAACAATACAATTTAATAAAGGGGGGTGGAGAGAAACCTTGGAGGAAGGGGAAACATGGCGGTTGAGGTCAAGGTGGTGGCCACCTCTCTGCCACCGCCATCGCTGCAGCATCAACGTCCCAAACGTGTAGTATTTATCCCCGGATTCATTGAAAAAAATATGGTAACCTTACCTTAGCCTGGGAAAGAATGCCTCCATTGGCTCAAAGAACAGCTTTTCGTGGTTTGAGAGGGTGGGGGCTCAGTCGCTGACCCTCCTCAAATAGCAAAGGCAACCTGTGTGAAACATCCCTGTGAAGGTGATTATTGAATCACAGAATTGTAGAGTTGGAAGGGAAGGAGTTAAATGCACAACAACACACACTCACAAGGATCCACTCACAAGGATCTGCTCAAATGTGTCCTCTCCTGGGGTTGTTATTCGTAAAAAGAAGAAGGAATAAGAACCACATTAGAAAAAAAGTGCCTGTATGGCAGCCAAGCCCCACTCAAATTCCCCCAAGTGCATCTATGAAATGCCCAGATGTCTCTCTTACAATCATAGAATAGAAATGCAGTGTTGGGAGGCACCAAGGGGTCATCTAGTCCAACCATCTGCGAAACAGAACCTCTGAGTCAGTGTGGTGTAGTGGTTAAGAGCAGTGGACTCGTAATCTGGTGAACAGGGTTCAATTCCCTGCTCCTCCACATGCAGCTGCTGGGTGACCTTGGGCCAGTCACACTTCTTTGAAGTCTCTCAGCCCCACTCACCTCACAGAGTGTTTGTTGTGGGGGAGGAAGGGAAAGGAGAACGTTAGCCGCTTTGAGACTTCTTTCGGTAGTGATATCAAATCCAAACTCCTCCTCCTCCTCCTCCTCCTCCTCCTCTTCTTCTTCTTCTTCTTTTTCTTTTTCTTTGTGCAATTTGAACTCTGACAACAGGAGCTCTTCTGCCTCCCAGTTGGAGTCACTGGTTGTTATGTACTGAGTTGAATAGGATCCAAAAGGCAGCAGTCTGATTGGTCCTAGAACAATAGGATTCAGAATGCAGCAGTCTGATTGGTCCGCAGGAGCCACCCAATCCAACTCCAGGTGGAAGTGAATCCGCAACCTGATTGGCCTACAGGTGAATCCCGGAATTAGCCAATCACGTGGGGCCCATTGTGTAAATAATTCAGACATTGTGGGGGAACTTCCATTCCTCCTCACCACTATGAGTTGAATAAAGAACATGAAATTCACTATCAACTCTGAGTATATTTCACTCGTCTAGGTTTTCAGAACCACCACCAACACCACCAACACCAACAGGATACTAACTCGGCAGATCTCCAGTAGAGGACCTCTGGTGAAAGGAAGACCACCCTGCTCTCCTCTGATGTGCAGCTGCCTCGACTGCACCCCCATCTCTGCTGGGGAAGAAACCGCTTTGCTTGATGCTGCTGAAGGCGATGCTGGGAAGGAGTCAAGAGGGAGCCATCCTGTCTGCCTGTCTACTCATGAGTAAGCCCACTGTGGCCAGTGGGTCCTGACTCCTTAGTAAATGGGCTCAGGATTGGAGCCTGGATTTGGTTTGCCTGCAAAAATGCTTTAGCTTCTTCTTTTTAATAAATGCAAGCATTGGAAAACTTTGTGTTGGTTCATGTTGTGAAAATGTGTGCTTGGATGAGGGGATATTTTTGGTCAGACTCTGAGACCCTTTCTCTCTCTCTCTCTCTCTCTCTCTCTCTCTCTCTGCCAGTCAGTGGTGCCATCCAGGTTTTGTGGTTGCTTTTCCAAACATGGCTTTGCACAAGGGCATTTCTCAAATTGTAGGCCCCCACCTCTCCCTGGGGTCTCCCTGCCCCTCCTCCTGCCCCTTTCTCTGTCTCTCCCCTCCAACTGACTTGCTTCCTTGGGCACCTGCACAGAGAAGGATGTTTCAGAAACAGGAATTTAGCAGAGATGCAATACCCTAGGGGACATACCCTGCAACATTTCTGCCATGAAAATAGGGATGTTCTATTCAATAGGAATGGTGGGACGCGGGTGGCGCTGTGGGTAAAACCTCAGCACCTAGGACTTGCCATTCAGAAGGTCAGCGGTTTGAATCCCCACGGCGGGGTGAGCTCCCATCGTTCGGTCCCAGCTCCTGCCCACCTAGCAGTTTGAAAGCACCCTTAAGTGCAAGTAGATAAATAGGTACCGCTTTATAGCGGGAAGGTAAACGGCGTTTCCGTGTGCTGCGCTGGTGCTGGCTCGCCAGAGCAGCTTTGTCATGCTGGCCACGTGACCCAGAAGTGTCTCTGGACAGCGCTGGCCCCCGGCCTCTTAAGTGAGATGGGTGCACAACCCTAGAGTCGGACACGACTGGCCCGTATGAGCAGGGGTACCTTTACCTTTATTCAATAGGAATAGGAATAGTAAATAATAATCATAATACCCAACCTATTTGACTGGGTACACCAGCCACTCTGGGTGGCTCAGAAATATATATAAAAACATCACAACATGTTAAACATTTAAAAAACATCCGTATACAGGACTGCCTCCCGATGACTCAGGAGTTGAAGAACTCTAAGATTTCTCTGATGGAAATGGGGATGTCCTTAGGAAAACTGGGACATTCTGAGATCAAGTCAGATCAACTGGGAGAGCTTCTGTAAGTCCAGGACTGTCCCTGGAAGATGGGGACACTTGGAGGGTTGGAGGGGCATGGAGGAAAAAGAAGGGGGTGATGAAGGAGAAGGGGGAATGGAGAGCGTTGGGGACAGGACCAGCCCAAGACATTTGAGCCCCTGAGGCAAACCACAAAATGGTGCTTTCCAGCCCCCACCCAGCCCCTACCCAGGAAAGAAGGGGTGAGATGAAATCTACATTAGGATTAAGGGGGGTGATATCAGCAACGCCTCTGAGTCACCAAGATGCATTTCCTGGGGGCTGAATCTGATGCCCCTGTGGATCCTTGAATCATAGAATCATAGAGTTGGAAGAGACCACAAGGGCCATCGAGTCCAACCCCCTGCCAAGCAGGAAACACCATCAGAGCACTCCTGACATATGGTTGTCAAGCCTCTGCTTAAAGACCTCCAAAGTAGGAGACTCCACCACACTCCTTGGCAGCAAATTCCACTGTCGAACAGCTCTTACTGTCAGGAAGTTCTTCCTAATGTTTAGGTGGAATCTTCTTTCTTGTAGTTTGGATCCATTGCTCCGTGTCCGCTTCTCTGGAGCAGCAGAAAACAACCTTTCTCCCTCCTCTATGTGACATCCTTTTATATATTTGAACATGGCTATCATATCACCCCTTAACCTCCTCTTCTCCAGGCTAAACATACCCAGCTCCCTTAGCCGTTCCTCATAAGGCATCGTTTCCAGGCCTTTGGCCATTTTGGTTGCCCTCCTCTGGACATGTTCCAGTTTGTCAGTGTCCTTCTTGAATTGTGGTGCCCAGAACTGGACACAGTACTCCAGGTGAGTACTGTGCCACACTGCCCCTTGGCTCATGAGTGGACCGTCCCAGCATGTTGATCTCTGTCCTTCATGGCAGGGAAGGAAGAGATGGGGAGGAAGGGACACAGAGCTTTGAAGAAGGAAGGCGATGAGTGGGGGGCAGCTTGGCCCACACAGCGAGGTTTCCCCCAGGCTTCTAGGCAAGGCATGCATACCCCCCAACAGTTCTCCAGTGAAAAGAGGGTGCCCTGTTCCTTCATCACCATCATGATGTTATTACTTATAACCAGGGGTCAGCAAACTTACCACGCCTCGGGGAGGTGTCTCCAGCACCGATCGCCGACGGACCAGAGGGCGGGGGAGCGCGTGCCCATACACGTACGCACACACTATTTCCAGAAATACTTTTGCAAAAGGTAAAGAATACTTTTGCAAAAGCTAAGAAAGGAAGAAAAAATAAATGGAATTGTAATTGGGGAAAAAAATCCTATAAAGTTAGAGCATTTGTGGACCATTTAATAATAACAACACAAGACCCAAAAAAGAAAGCATCCCAGCGGCGTTGGAATTAATTAATACATATGAAAAATTGGCGGGCCTAAAGGTAAATTATTAAAAAAACTAAGCTACTAACTAAAAATCTAAATACAGAAGAGAATAAAGAACTCCAACAGTTGACGAGTTTAGAGATCATGAACAAGGTAAAATACTTAGGGATCTGGGTATCAACAAAGGGTATTAACCTATACGAAGATAATTATGTCAAAGTATGGAAGGAGGTAAAGAAAAATATGGAAACTTGGACCAAGCTACACCTCTCTCTATGGCGTAGAATCTCGGTGGTTAAGATGAACATACTCCCCAAAATGAGATTTTTATTTCAAACAGTACCAATATTAGGGATGTGGGTGGCACTGTGGATTAAACCAGAGAGCCTAGGACTTGCCGATCAGAAGGTTGGCGGTTCAAATCCCCGCGATGGGTTGAGCTCCCGTTGCTCGGTCCCTGCTGCTGCCAACCTAGCAGTTCGAAAGCACGTCAAAGTGCAAGTAGATAAATTGGTACCGCTCCGGTGGGAAGGTAAACGGCATTTCCGTGCGCTGCTCTGGTTCGCCAGAAGTGGCTTAGTCATGCTGGTCACATGACCCGGAAGCTGTACGCCGGCTCCCTCAGCCAATAAAGCGAGATGAGTGCCGCAACCCCAGAGTCGGCCATGACTGGACCTAATGGTCAGGGGTCCCTTTACCTTTATACCGATATTGGGGGGGGGTGAAATGTTTTCAAGAGCGGAAGAACGATATGGCGAAATTTATATGGAAGGGGGGGGGGGAACCGAGACTAAAATAAAAAGAGAGAGGAGGCTTCACACTTCCTGATTTAGAGTTATACCATGCAGCTGCAGGATTAGCAATGACAAACCTAGACAGCATCTTAAAAAGCAGAGACATCTAAAATCCTAAAATACCTAACAAAAAGGCTTCTGGTGTTTTCTTTACAAAAGATATTTTCAACATTTTCTTCAATTCAGATGTGGTTTAGTCCTGCTGGCCACATGTCCCGGAAAGCCGTCTGTGGACAAACACCAGCTCCCTTGGCCTGGAAGCGAGATGAGCACCACACCCCATAGTCACCTTTGACTGGACTTAACCATCCAGGGGTCCTTTGTTGTTGTTTAGTTGTGTCCAACTCTTCATGACCCCCTGGACCAGAGCACGCCAGGCACTCTGTCTTCCACTGCCTCCCGCAGTTTGGTCAAACTCATGTTGGTAGCTTCAAGAACACTGTACCACCTGTCGTCCCCTTCTCCTTGTGCCCTCCATCTTTCCCAACATCAGGGTCTTTTCCAGGGAGTCTTCTCTTCTCACGAGGTGGCCAAAGTCTTGGAGCCTCAGCTTCAGGATCTGTCCTTCCAGTGAGCACTCAGGGCTGATTTCCTTCAGAATGGAGAGGTTGGATCTTCTTGCAGTCCATGGGACTCTCAAGAGTCTCCTCCAGCACCAGAATTCAAAAGCGTCCATTCTTCAGCGATCAGCCTTCTTGATGGTCCAGCTATTTTTATTGTGTGGTCAGGGGCCACCCAGGCGCTCTTGCCTGGGAAAGAGAGGCAGAGAGAGGTTCAACTGACCGGAACCATCTCCAAACAAGCCCCGCTGAGCGGCAGCAGAACCCCCAAAGTTATGGGTCAGGAGATCCCCTGGTGTTATCCAAGCCATGGCTGCGTTTGTACTGTTCCAGCATTGCATTACCTCTTTTGATCAGGACGGGGAGAGACCCCCAGCACCAGAATTCAAAAGCATCCATTCTTTGGCAATCAGCCTTCTTGATGGTCCAGCTCTCACTTCCATACATCACTACTGGGAAAACCATAGCTTTAACTATACGGACCTTTGTGGGCAAGGTGATATCTCTGCTTTTTAAGATGCTGTCTAGGTTTGTCATTGCTTTTCTCCCAAGAAGCAGGCACCTTTTAATTTTGTGACTGCTGTCACCATCTGCAGTGATCATAGAGCCCAAGGAAAAAAAATCTCTCACTGCCTCCATTTCTTTCCCTCCTATTTGCCAGGAGGTGATGGGACTAGTGGCCAAGATCTTCATTTTTTTGATGTTGAGCTTCAGACCATATTTTGCGCTCTCCTCTTTCACCCTCATTAAAAGGTTCTTTAATTCCTCCTCACTTTCAGCCATCAAGGTTGTGTCATCTGCACCACTGTATAGGATTCAACAATATAGACTAGCTGGGCTAAGTAAAACCCATTGGAAATACCCTGCTCTGCATTCCGTTTCCCACATTTCTCAGGATACAGAACACACACCCCATTAAGTGCTAACGGCCTCCGCAAGAACCACAAAACGTCCGCGAAGAGTGTTTTCTTTTATCCCTGCTGCAAAAGAAACGTGATGCCAACCCTGCCTTGCAGGAGTTGAGCCACCAGAGGTCGCATCTCTCCATACCTGTCCCTCTCCGCATGGTCCACTTCTTCCAAGAAACTTTTCAGAGACTCCCAGCAACTGGAACCTTTTTCAGAGCAACAACAACAATCCAGCCCTTGGAGCTGCTTCTGACTTTCCCCTTTCTATGCCTGCCCCCTTCCCACTCCCCTCGGCTTCCCCAGGAGTGGCGAAGGCTAGCTGGAAAGCTGCCTGGGTCCTTCACTTTGACTGGAGAAAGGCTGGATGCAGAGTTTTGAGACAGCCACAGCTGGCAATCTGAAGCAGAGGAACATCAGGAGAACCCCACCACCACCATCCAAGATCTCTTGTTAGCCATGGAAGGGATGACTGCCCATGTCTAGAGAACTCTTGCTTTCCTTCTGGACTGGAAGGAGCTAACTGGCAAGAACTCTGTATTTTGAGATTTCCCTCTGCCTTCTCTAACCATATTGCATGGTGGGGATTAGGAGGGGCTGAAGAATCCAAGGCTGTCAAGAACCCTGCCATCAGGTGAGTAACTTAACTTACACCATGGTTGTTTCAAGGGCTGAGCAGGAGACACAGTTCTCCAGAGGGGTGGGGGTTGAGGGGGTGAGGACCTTTCTGCTCGCACTTGGGAGACCCTTTTTTGTTTAGTTGTTTAGTCATGTCCGCCTCTTTGTGACCCCCTGGACCAGAGCATGCCAGGCACTCCTGTCTTCCACTGCCTCACGCAGTTTGGTCAAACTCATGCTGGTAGCTTCAAGAACACTGTCCCACCATCTCGTCCTCTGCCGTCCCCTTCTCCTTGTGTCCTCCATCTTTCCCAATATCACTTTTTAAAAAAAAAAAAAAAATTTATTGGTTTTACAAAATTTTAAAAATAAACAAACACTTAAAAAAAACAAAAAGAAAAAGAAAAAAAACCATACAAACACGCATAATTTCATATTGTTTCTCATAACCCTCTTTTCTCAGACTCCCCCATACCCCCCCCCTTTCTGCATCCCAATGTCCATAGTTTTATAGCAACTCCCAATATTACTTTCCAACCTCTGTCCTTAGTTATCTCCATAATCTGACCTTATATCACTGTATCCCTTTGTTTCTGAAAACCATAACATTCTAACATTCATCAAGTTTATAATAGTCCTTAAGATAACTTTTAAATTTTCTCCATTCTTCTTCCGCCGTCTCTTTTCCTTGGTCACGTATTCTGCCTGTCATCTCAGCCAATGACATATAGTCCATCATTTTCATCTGCCATTCTTCCAGAGTGGGTAAATCTTGTGTCTTCCAATACTTTGCGATAAGTATTCTTGCTGCTGTTGTACCATCTTTCCCAATATCAGGGTCTTTTCCAGGGAGTCTTCTCTTCTCATGAGGTGGCCAAAGTCTTGGAGCCTCAGCTTCAGGATCTGTCCTTCCAGTGAGCACTCAGGGCTGATTTCCTTCAGAATGGAGAGGTTTGATCTTCTTGCAGTCCATGGGACTCTCAAGAGTCTCCTCCAGCACCAGAATTCAAAAGCATCAATTCTTCAGCGATCAGCCTTCTTTGTCCCAATAAATCTCTGCCACTGACTAGCCTTGGCGAACAGAGTAGTGTTTGTGTCCAGTTCTGGGCACCTCGGTTTGAGAAGGAGATTGCCAAGTTGGAAGGTGGGCAGAGGAGGGCAACCAAGGGTCTGGAAACCAAGCCTGATGAGGAGGGGTTGAAGGAACTGGGGATGTTTAGCCTGGGAAAGAGGCTATAGAGAGGTGATATGATAGCCACCTTCACTATCTGAAGGGCATGGAAGATGGAGCGAGCTCGTTCTCTCCTGCTCTGGAGGGTAGGACCCGAACCCATGGCTTCAAGTTGCAAGAAAGGAGATTCCGACTCAACATCAGGAAAACTTTCTGATGATAAGAACTGTTCAACAGTGGAACGGGCTCCATTGGAAGGCGGTGGGTTCCCCTCCCTTGGAGGCTTTTAAGCCAAAGTTGGGTGGAACCTTCAGCTGAGATTCCTGCATTACATGGGTTTGGACTAGATGACCTTCGAGGTCCCTTCCAGCTCTACAGTTCTATGATTCTAACTAATTCTCACTTAAACCTATCTGTGAAATGGGAGCAATGTTGATCAACTTCACGCTTACTCACAGGGGATTTTTAATGGAAAACCCTGACCTTGTTCCTCTAGTGTGCCAGTGTGGTGTAGTGGTTAAGAGCAGTAGTCTCATAATCTGGTGAACCGGGTTCGCGTCCCCGCTCCTCCACATGCAGCTGCTGCGTGACCTTGGGCCAGTCACACTTCTTTGAAGTCTCTCAGCCCCACTCACCTCACAGAGTGTTTGTTGTGGGGGAGGAAGGGAAAGGAGAATGTTAGCTGCTTTGAGACTCCTTCGGGTAGTGATAAAGCGGGATATCAAATCCAAACTCTTCTTCTTCTTCTCCAGGCCCCCTTCATGTTTATGATCTTTCGGGGGCAAAAGTGCTTCCCCTCTTTGGAGTGGGATAAGCCACTTCTAAGGTGACAACCTGCAGCCCAATCTTCCTCTTGGCAAGTGAAGTGCCGTGAGAGAGAGGTGGAGAATTTGCAAACAAAAAGGTTGTTGTCATCCCGCCCCCCAATGCTCAATTTAGCAGAGTGCTGATCTTCGCCCCCTTTGCACCACTTGAAACGACACCTTTTCCAGGAGAAAATCCAATCCCATGAAATTTCAATGCAGCCTCCCATTAAATCGGGAAATATCGTCACAGAGATAGAACAGCTCAGATACCCAACTGTGGGTGGGTGATGGTCCAAAGGAAGTTGCGAGGTATCCAATACAGTGGCATAGCGTGGGGGGTGCAGGGGGGGCCGGCCGCACCGGGCGCAACATCTGGGGTTAGGGCAAATCCACAGGTTAGGGGGCGCAAATCCGCGGGTTAGGGGGCGCAAATTACTTGCCTTGCCCCGGGTGCTGACAACCCACGCTACGCCACTGATCCAATATAAGTTTTCTAAGGAGAAATATATGAAATATTGCAAAATAGAGAAAGGAGAGAGATTTTAGTTATGAAATTTAAAGGTGATAGTGAAAGGAAGGAAAGTATATTTAAGTGAATAGATTGGAAAATTTTCAGACGTGATTGATGGAAGTCCAAAATTGTATGAGATGTAAAAGTATGTTTAATTATTTGAAAATGATATGTTAAAAACTAATAAAAAAATTAAAAAAGAGAGAGAGAGGTATCCAATATATGCATTCATGTGACTTTTGATGTGGCTTGTCATGGTGGACTTTAATCTTTTGCTGGAAGACTCCCAGAGTGGCTGGGGGAAACCAGCCAGATGGGCGTGGTAAAAATAATAAGTTATTGTTATTGTTATGGAGGCTCCAGAAGCTGGACCAGGGAGGTGGGTCAGGAATGGGCTGGTTTGGAATCATAGAACTGTAGAGATAGAAGGGAAATTGTCCCATCCTCTTTTAAAGCCATGCAAATTGCTGGCCATCACCGTCTCTTGTGGGTGGGAGTTCCATAGTCTCCCCACGTGCTGCGTTAAGAAGGACTTCCTTTTCTCTCTTCTGGATCTCCCAGCGTCCAGCTTCACCGGTCGTCCAAGGGTTCTAGCACAATGAGAGAGGCAGAAAAACTTCTTTCCGCCCGCTGATTTATGAATCCTGGCGCACAGCCAAAAGAAGCGATTTACAGAGACCGTGACACACGCAATATAATGCGCAATCCTTTAAAAACAACAGGACACGCTTAAAGCAGCATGTCACAAAGGCAAGCTTGCGACATAGAAGTACCACCCCACCCCAGCAACTATAAACACACAAGAAATACACAGTTATTGGAAGGCAAATCCTGTTTCCTCAAGACAGATCTTTGCAAAATCAGCTGCGCTCGCTTTCAAGGAAGGATCAGAGGTCAGGGGGTGCCTGGTTTGCTTCTGCTGAGTCCAGATCTCCTTATTTGCTGCATATGTTTCATAGAATTGCAGAGTTGGGAGGGATCCGCGAGGGTCATCTAGTTCAACCCACTGCAATGCAGAAACTTGCCAACGTATATCTCGAATCCACGACCAGGAAATTAAAAGTCTCACGCTCTACAAACTGAGCTACCCCGCAGGGACATCTTTGTCAAAGGGAGATGAGTGCTGAACCCCACTTTCAGCGACAATCTTATTCTTTCAGACCCAGGTATAAGATGAGCAGAGGCAAAGACCTCTGAAGTCCCACCACCCAAAGTACAATAGAACTTCCTTTGCATGTCTGGACCCCTTGGCAAGTCTGGTGATGGGATTAGGCTTTCTTTGGCCAACAATCAGCTCAGCAATTGTCGTCTCTGGGCACTTCCTATTGGGAAGTCCCTATTTTTCAAGGGGAAAATAGCTTTGGAATGGAGGAAACTGCCAAAGGAGTTGATTTTATGACTGTTAAAGCTAGCTAACTTCCCTGAGCTGTCAAGTCGAAAGGATACATTCAGGCATAATATTTGTAACATTTAACAACTTTAAAGATGTGCCCCCACCCCCGTAATTTCCGTAACAATATGCTAAAACTATTTTTGGTCAATTGCATGCTATCCCTTGCTTTTTCCTGTAGGACTAATGGCAGTCGTTAACAGTCAGAGGTTCACCATACCCATTGAGTCAATCACCCATCTCCTGCTACCCTTCTGGGGGGAAACCCCACCCCACCCTCCCACTATATATAAGGGTCTGGTGACTTCTGTTTCAGTGTATCTACAGACATGTGATGCACACAAAAGCTTATGCAGTCATACCTCGGGTTACAGCCGCTTCGGGTTGCGTTTTTCCGGGTTGTGGACCACCAAAACCCGGAAGTATCTGAACGGGTTACTTCTGGGTTTTCTGTGGTCGTGCATGCGCAGAAGTGCCGAATTGCAACCTGCTCGTGTGCAGATGTGGTTTGCGAACGCTGCTGGTTGCGAATGTGCATCCCACACAGATCACATTCGCAACCCAAGCGTCCACTGTACACAGAACAAACTTTGTTGGTCTCTAAGGTGCTACTGGACAATTGTTTAATTATTTTTATTTATTTATTTGGAAATTCAAAGGGTAGCATCTAAAGGTGGTGGACTCTCCTTCATCAGAGGTTTTCAAACTAAAGTTGGCTGGGGCTCTTTAGCTGTGATTCCTGCATTGTGGGGGTTGGACTAGATGGCCTTTGGAGTGTCCCTTCCAGTTCTACAGTTCCGTGATTTTATGATTCCTGGCTTTCCACTAAAGTTGGGAGAAAAGGGGAAAAAACCCACCAGTGCCCTTTTGCCCTCCCCCACTCTCCTCCCCGTCCCCCTGCCCCCCCCCCCCGGTGCCAGGGACAATTAACTTCTTTCTGGCTGGCAAGACAGATGGAAGTAGGCTGATCAGAGGCAGGGCACACTGGGCAGGGGGGGCATTTTCATCTCCCGGGGGCGAGAAAGCAACAGCCTCTCAAACATGAGTGTTAGCTGAAGTTGAAAGGAGCCAGGGATGAAAGGAACTTTGAGGAGGGGGAGAAAGAGAGAGGGGGGGAGAGCAGAAGAATAAGGAGGAATAAGGGGAGGGGAGTGTGATGGCCTGGGACTGGGGCTCAGACTTGGAACTGGAGGCATCTCGGTCTGCACCAGATCCTTTGCCTCTGGCATCACCTTAACCAAGTCTGGGGCCTGATTCTGAAGAGTCCCAGTCTGCACAGGTTCCCCTGCAACAAGCACCAGCTGGGCCGAGTCAGGGGCCTGAGCCTGCCCTGGCTCCAGATGCGGGGATGACCTCGTTGCCTCCAGCTGGGCCATCACTTACAGCTGCTCCACTACCGGTTGGGTCAGGGGAGGCTGAGGCGGCCTTTGGGTCTAGTAACCCACCAACGTCTCCCAAGCTGCAGAGACTCAGGTCTGAGAGAAGGAGAGACCTGAGTACTCGCAGGAGGAGTGCTCGCCTTTGGGCGAAACAGGGAGGTGAGTCGCTGGGGGATCAGGACTGGCCATTACCCCGACAGGGATAAAAGCCTGTCGGACCCCACCCCAGGTTGCAGGAGCAACATTGCTGTATGCTGGATCCTGCCTGAGATCCTGTACTTGTCCTTGCCTGGATTCCTGCCTTGGCCCTGTTGGACTGACACCTTGTGGAATCCTTGGATTCGGGACCGGACCTGGTCCATGTTACTTGGGTTACCCCTGGGCCCAGCACAGGGAGGAATAAGGAAAAGCGGGACATTCCAGGATCAAATCAGAAACTGGGACAGCTTCCCTAATTCTTGGATTGTCGCTGGAAAACCGGGACACTTGGAGGGTATACAGAACAGATTTTCTGCCACAGAGATAACCTCCCTGATCACACTATCTCTCACGCTGTCCTTGATCCTATCTGCATCCAGCCACCTGCGTGGGAATCTTCAGGTGTGATTCCTGTATTGCAGGGGGTTGGACTAGATGACCCTTGGGGTACCTTCCAAATCTTCTGAGGTTCTGCCTTCTTACTTCACACCACCTTCCCCCCAAAAAACACCCACCCTTAAAAAAAAAACCTTTTATTTTGCTTTAAACAAATACAGATAAATATAAACAACCAAAATAACAAAAGAAAAATCCTTAATAATAGTAATAATGAAAAAAGCTTTAAAAAACTACAATAGAATATTAAAAAACTACATAGAATATAAGACATTATGGGAAAGGAAAAAGGAAAAAGAAAGGAGGAGGGGGAGAAGGGAAAAAGGAAAAAGAAAAAAGAAGGAAAGAAGAGGGGTGGGGAGAAAAAAGAAGAAATAAAGAAGAAGACAAAAACACAATAATAATAACAATAATTTATTATTTATACCCTGCCCATCTGGCTGGGCTTCCCCAGCCACTCTGGGCAGCTTCCAACAAAACACTAAAATACTAAAATAAATAATAAAATAAATATTAAACATTAAAAGCTTCCTAAACAGGGCTGCCTTCAGATGTCTTCTAAAAGTTTGGTAGTTATTTTTCTCTTTGACATCTGGTGGGAGGGCGTTCCACAGGGCGGGTGCCACCACCGAGAAGGCCCTCTGCCTGGTTCCCTGTAACTTGGCTTCTCGCAGGGAGGGAACCACCAGAAGGCCCTCGGAGCTGGACCTCAGTGTCCGGGCAGAACGATGGGGGTGGAGACGCTCCTTCAAGGAGGCTCATCTATTGTATGCTTCCGTGAAGGTCACAACAGATCATTGTTCTTATCCATTCTCTCTATCTGCATTTCATAGAATCCCTCATCTTTGGTATCAGGGAACATTTCCCTATGCGGCATCATTCTAAATATAACCAGGTCTTTCTTGACGAAACCTTGTCCGCTAGATAATTATTTAAACATTCCCATTCTTCTTTCACCATCTTTTTAGGTTCATCTCCTATTGCATCTGTCAGCTTTGCGAGCTCCAAGTACCCGCACAACTACCCATCCATCTTCACACGACACTGTCAAAGTGTTGACTGTAAGCTTCCCGGGGCAAAGATCCGTTCCGCTGTTCTCCGTTTGTTTTTCCCAAAAGTGCCTTGCTCCGTCGATCACCGCACGTCTTCTGGCCTTGCAGAGAACAGGCCCATCCCCCAAGATAGGAGAGGAGGGTCTGGGCTCTGGCCTAGTTGGGAGGCATCCAGAGTTGTTGTCCATCTGGTTTGAGGCTGGGTTTGGCAGCCCTCTCTCTCTGTCAAAGCAGTTGCCCTTTTGCTAAGTTGGGGGCAGATCAGCGACCAGTGGCGTAGCGTGGGGGGTGCAGGGGGGGCCGGCCGCACCGGGCGCAACATCTGGGGTTAGGGCAAATCCACGGGTTAGGGGGCGCAAATCCACGGGTTAGGGGGCGCAAATCCACGGGTTAGGGGGCGCAAATTACTTGCCTTGCCCCGGGTGCTGACAACCCACGCTACGCCGCTGTCAGCGACCAGCCAATTCTGGCATCAGCCGACCAAGCCGAACAAACAGGCTGGTCGATCCATTCCAGTTTCTATTTTCCTCCCGATTTCAGCAATTTCCCGTTCACCACATGCCTGCATCAAAAAAAGTCGTCGTGGAAATTCATTAGCATTATTGTGCAGATTTCTACTCGTGGTCACGTTTCTGAGCGCAGTTTTGACTAACTCACACCTATATGCAAGCAGTCTCCCCTAATTTGTTTGTGTGTGTGTTATTTTTTAGCCTGCAAACTTCCCCCTAATGAATGTATTTCTGTACAGTGGTACCTCGGGTTACATACGCTTCAGGTTACATACGCTTCAGGTTACAGACTCCACTACCCAAAAATAGTGCTTCAAGTTAAGAACTTTGCTTCAGGATGAGAACAGAAATCGTGCTCCGGCGGCGCAGCAGCAGCAGGAGGCCCCATTAGCTAAAGTGGTGCTTCAGGTTAAGAACACTTTCAGGTTAAGTACGGACCTCCGGAACGAATTAAGTACTTAACCCGAGGTACCACTGTATATGGTTTTGGTGGGGTTTTTGGCTTTTTGCTTGGAGAACTGCATTGCAAAATTCGGAGGAATGCAGACTTTGAAGGAAAGCTGCTTTGTTTTCCAGTGTGCAAATTCTTGTTGCATGGATTAGGTTGATTCACATTAAAATTTCTCCCCCCATCCCTATGGGACTCTGAGTGCTGAGGTGAAGGTAAAAGATAAAGCACCCCTGGATGGTTAAGTCCAGTCAAAGGCAACTATGGGGTTGCGCACTCATCTCGCTTTCAGGCCGAGGGAGCCACTGTTTGTCCACAGACGGCTTTCCAGGTCATGTGGCCAGCAGGACTAAACCGCTTCTGGCACAACGGGACATCGTGACAGAAGCCAGAGCGCATGGAAATGCTGTTTACCTTCCTGCCGCAGCCATACCTATTTATCTACTTGAACTGGTGTGCTTTCGAACTGCTAGGTTGGCAGGAACTGGGACAGAGCAATGGGAGCTCACCCCGTTGCAGGGATTTGAACTGCCGACCTTCTGATCGGCAAGCCCAAGAGGCTCAGTGGTTTAGACCACAGCGCCACCAGGCAACCCATACCAATGGGGAGGCCCATAGCTGCATAACAGAGCCTGTGCTTCAATCCCAGGATGGTTTAATCATAGAACAGTAGAATTGGTAGAGATCTCCAAAGGTCATCTAGTCCAACCCCCTGTAACGTAGGATGTGGGTGGAGCTGTGGTCTAAACCACTGAGCATCTTGGGCTTGCCGATCAGAAGGTTGGCGGTTCAAATCCCCGCCACAGGTTGAGCTCCCATTACTCTGTCCCAGCTTCTGCCAACCTAGCAGTTCGAAAGCATGCCAGTGCAAGTAGATAAATAAGTACCACTCCGGTGGGATGGTAAGTGGCATTTCCGTGTGCTCTGGTTTCCATCACGGTATTCTGTTGTGCCAGAAGCAGTTTAGTCATGCTGACCACATGACCCTGAAAGCTGTCTGCGGCTCAGTTGGCCTGAAAACAAGATGAGTGCTGCAACCCATTAGCCACCTGGCTGGACTTAACTGTCCAGGGTCCTTTACCATTTTTTTTACCTTAATGAAGGAATCTCAACTAAAGCATCTATGACAGATGGCCATCCGACCTCTGATTTGAAACCTCCAAGGAAGGAGAGCCCACAGTCTCCTGAGGGAGACCATTCAACTGTCGAACAGCTCTTACTGTCAGAAAGTTCTTCTTGATTTTGAGTTGGAATCTCCTTCCTTGTAACTTGAAGCCATGGGTTCAAGTCCTACCCCACAGAGCAGAAGAAAACATGCTTGTTCCCTCTTCCGTGGTTCAGCCCTTGAGGTATTGGAAGATGGTTCTCATATCTCCTCTCAGTCTCCTCTTTCCCAGGCTAAACGTTCCCAGCTCCTTCAACCGTTCCTCATCAGGCTTGGTTTCCAGACCCTTCATCGTCTTGATCTCCCAGTAGTTCAAACTTCTCCATCTCCTGAGATGGCCACCTTCTGCATGCAAGTTCTGCTGCTGAGCTAGGATGATGCTTCCCCCATTTTCCTGACTGGATTCTTCCGTGTGTCTCCCGCAGGTGGAAAGATGGAGAACAAAGCCATGTACCTCCATACCTTTGGCGAGAGAGAGAACGGGTCCGTCTTTGAGGAGCAGTTTGATGGAAAGAACCTCTCCAAGCTGAACCTCTGTGATGATGGTAAGTGATGGGTCCAAGGCAGTAGGGACCTCCGTGCGAGATCTTCTTGGCTTTGAGTGTTCAAGGAGCAGGGATGGCTGAATGGGAACGGCTGTGGAAAAGAGATATCAAATTTACTGCATGCTATAATTTAAGAGTGGCGCTGTGGTCTAAACCACAGAGCCTAGGATTTGCTGATCAGAAGGTCGGCAGTTCAAATCCCCGCGACGGGGTGAGCTCCCGTTGCTCGGTCCCTGCTCCTGCCAACCTAGCAGTTCAAAAGCACGTCAAAGTGCAAGTAGATAAATAGGAACCACTCCAGCGGGAAGGTAAACGACGTTTCCGTGCGCTGCTCTGGTTCTCCAGAAGCAGCTTAGTCATGCTGGCCACATGACCCAGAAGCTGTACGCCAGCTCCCTTGGCCAATAAAGCGAGATGAGCGCCGCAGCCCCAGAGTTGGTCACGACAGAACCTAATGGTCAGGGGCCCTTTACCTTTATAATTTAAGAGAGAATGTAATGAAAATGCAATACAGGTGGTACCTGACCCCGGCCAGATTGCAAAAATGTACAAAACTGTAGTGATGTCTGTTGGAGATGCAACAAAGGGGCACGAACCTTTCTACATATGTGATGGGAGTGCAAAGAGATAGTGGGATTCTGGGAAAATATCTATAATGAACTGAAAAAGATGTTTAGATTTTCATTTGGGGGGAAAAACAGAATCCTTTCTCCTAGGTATCATGTCAGAGGAAATAAAAAGAATGGTCAGACCAATATTTATGTATGCAGCTATGGCGGCAAGGTTATTGATTGCCAAAAATTGGAAAAGCAGCAGCTTCCCAACTAAAACAGACTGGTTATCTAAAATGATGGAATGCTTCCATTTTGCCGAACTAACAGGGAGGATAAGAGGAGATATGGTACAAAAAGTGAATAAGGAGTGGGCTATCTTTAAGGAATACATCAAAGTTTAAGTGGAAAAAGTAGAATTTCTGACAGCTATTGAGTGAATCCAGAAAATGATTAGGGTGAAAGGAGAGTGAAGTCAAGATAGAAGAAGAGATTAAAGAAACAATGAAATGTGTTTAAGCTAGTTGGAAAAATAAAGTAGCGTAACAAGAATGGCTGGGAGTCAATTCTCTTGGTGGGTGTCCGTGTGATGGTAGGTGTGTTGATATGTACAGTATAGGTAGGTATTATATAGAGTAAGGTAGGTATGTTTTATGTTATGAAAATAAAGTAGTGTGTTGTGTACAGTGGTACCTCGGGTTAAGTACTTAATTCATTCCGGAGGTCCGTTCTTAACCTGAAACTGTTCTTAACCTGAAGCACCGCTTTAGCTAATGGGGCCTCCCGCTGCTGCTGCGCCGCCAGAGCACGATTTCTGTTCTCACCCTAAGCAAAGTTCTTAACCTGAAGTACTATTTCTGGGTTAGTGGAGTCTGTAACCTGAAGTGTATGTAACCTGAAGCGTATGTAACCTGAAGCGTATATAACCTGAGGTACCACTGTATTGTGTAAATGTATATGTATGTGTTTTATATGTTAATAAAATTTAAATAATAAAAAAGGAACAGGGGTGGCTAAGTAATTCAGTTTTTCCAATTCCCAATACAAACTGGCCGGATCCAAGGTTTTTAAGCCGATGTTGGATGGGCATGTGCCAGCGATTCTTTGAGATTCCTGCATTTCAGGGGGTTGGACTAGATGTCTCTGGTGGTCCCATCCAACTCTATGATTCTATGAAAAGTGTGACTCAGAATTCAATTGTCCATCAGGTCACCCTCTTCTCCAAATTTTCTGACACACCTCTAGGCTCACAAAACACATCTCTACATTTACATTTAAATGTCTGCTGAAATGCAACTTGGTGTGTGTGTGAGGATTTATAAAAGGCTCACGCAGTACCTCACACCAGCTTGCCCTGGCTCCCTTTTAGGATTGGGTTAACCACTAAAATAATTTCTACGTTAGTGTGATTATCAAAGCAAGAGTCTTTATTTATTTAGCTGCAAAACATTTCTACTTCTGCCTTCCTCAGCTGCTCTGATTTTTAAAAAAATCATTTTTATTGGATCGGCTGATCATAGAATCACAGAACTGTAGAGCTGGGGGACCCTCAGAGATCCTCTAGTCCAACCCCCTGCAATGCAGAGAATCTCTGACTGATGGCCATCCAACCTCTGCTTAAAAACCTCCAATGGGAGAGGGTCCACCACCTTGCGAAGGCAGAAGCTGAAATATATAAATAAAGCCATCAATAAAAAAAGAAAAACCCTAATGTTTGTTAATCACAGACGCTCACACTTTAAATGTTGGAACAGAACAGGCTTATCAGCCTGGAAATAGACTGATTTCCCCCATTGACTATATAGGTGTGGACAGATATATCCGAGTCCAATGTGCTCCCAAACTTGGCACATGATTTTGCCTCCTGTGGCAACGAGTTCCATAGTTCAGTCATGAAGAAGTGCTCCCTTCTGTCTCCCCCATTCATCTGCCAACCTGTTTCAGGACTGGTTCTCCTGGCATGGAAATGACCCCCAATATCTTCCTTGGCATAGGAGGGGGCCTGCCCATCCTGGGGATAGGTATCAAGTGGGGGTCTCTTGTCCCAGAACAGATGCCCATTCCAGCTTGCAAACTGAACTGTGCCTTTTGAGATTGATTGGAAGTTAAGTGACAGTGTGTGTGTGTGTGTGTGTGTGTGTGTGTGTACTTCAGGACACTACCTGGCTCTCTAAAATTTAGTTACTGCATCCATAAACTGCCCTTTTCACTTTACAACCTAAGTGGATATTCTATATTACAGAATGTCTTCCCTCAATAGTGATGTTACTAATGCTTCTTCCTTAATCATACATTTAAGAGGTCCAGAATATGTTGGCATAAAGATCCCTATTACCTTCAGTAGCTAAATCCGGCCCCACACACATGGGATGCCATTTTGTGCAATGAAATTCTGTTGGATCCATTGGGCTGCAAAGTTCATATGAGATTGATTGGAAGTTAAGTGACGGGTGTGTGTGTGTGTGTGTGTGTGTGTATGTGTGTGTGTGTGTACTTCAGGACAAAAGAAAGGCACAAAAACAACCACTTCGCGTACACACTGATCTGCATGATCTGAAGCAGCTGTGGAAGGGGTTTGGTGGCTGAAATATACTTGGAGTCGAGAGTGGATTTCCTGCTCTTTATTCAGCTCATAGTGGTGAGGAGGAATGGAAGTTCCCCCAGAATGTCTGCTTTATATACATTATTTACACAATGGGCCCCACGTGATTGGACTAATTCCGGGATTCACCGGTAGGCCAATCAGGTTGCGGATTCACTTCCACCTGGAGCTGGATTGGGTGGCTCCTGTGGACCAATCAGACTGGTGCATTCTGGACCCTATTCAACTCAGTACATAAGTTATGCTGGACAACTCACTGAAAACATCCCTCTTGTTTGCTGTGACAGTGAGATGTTCATGATCCCAGAGCCCAGATGCATCAGTCCGTAGTAGAATCTTTCATTTTCTCATTTTTCCTGAGGTTAACTTTGATCTCTTTCCTTGTCCTTTGAATCCACTGGATTGGGGCCTCCCCTCCAGAGCACCAGAAACCAAGCTTGCTCCATCTCCCACGGAGCAGCCCCCAGGTATTTGAACATGGCTACATTTGCAGGTTGAAATCTTGCCGCGGTCTCCCACTTTCCGTACGGAAGTGGGATAAGTTCCTCTGCACAGCTGCAGCCGGCCTCAGAAAGGGAGCGGCTGTTTCTGGGGTCCACGCCAAGCCCCCTAGCGCTCGCCAAGGGCCTGATATAAGTGTTAATGTCAGAAAAAAATAATGTAACTGTCCTTATTATGAAACCTCCGCTTCCATCTGTTTGGCTGGCGAGAGAGACCGAGCACTGTAAATTGATGCTAAGAACAGGCCAGTAATTAAATGCATATTGGACCAGCGCTGGGGAGAGGCAGTGAGCAGTAATCTCACGGCTTAGCCACCTCTCCAAAAATATAAATAAAAAAGCCATATTTTTTTTTTTTTACAGCACTGTGTTTTCTTTGGGGACTCAGCGTTGAATTTGCCAACCAAAGGGTGACCTCAATGTTTTATTGCTCCAGAGAGCAGCCACAACCCTCCGTAATGCGGTTATGTGAACCCGGGTGCCTTTCTCGATTCTTAACCCTTTAGAAGTAGGAAACATTTGTGTGCTGTAAAAGTGGAGACCGGCAGCTTTTCCTAAGGGGGAGGACAGAAGTTTGAGAGGAGGAGACTTTCCAACGAAGGAAGATTGGCAACAAAAACTGATGGAGTTTGCAGAAATGGCGAACCTTACCAGAAGATTAAGAAATCAAGGAGAGAGATGTTTTCATATAGAATGGGGAGAATTTATTGACTATCTGAAGGTTTATTGTAAACAACTTAAATCACTAATATAAAAACGTGCAGTGAGAATAACCTAATTAGAACTTAAAGGATGAACAGTAAATAGATATGAACTGGATATGCAATGTGGAAAGTTATAACATCAGTAACCACATTGAGTCAATCACCCATCTCCTACTAAACTCCTGATAAAAACTCCACACTCCCACTATATATAAGGATCTGGTGACTTCTCTTTCAGTGTATCTGAAGAAGTGTGCACGCACACAAAAGATAATACCAAGAAAAAACTTAGTTGGTCTCTAAGGTGCTATTGGACATTTTAAAAAAAAATTATATATAAGTAACAAGAAGAAGAGGGACGCGGGTGGCGCTGCGGGTAAAACCTCAGTGCCTAGGGCTTGCCGATCGAAAGGTTGGTGGTTGGAATCCCCGCGGCGGGGTGCGCTCCCGCTGCTCCGTCCCAGCGCCTGCCAACCTAGCAGTTCGAAAGCACCCCCGGGTGCAAGTAGATAAATAGGGACCGTTTACTAGCGGGAAGGTAAACGGCGTTCCGTGTGCTGCGCTGGCTCACCAGATGCAGCTTGTCACGCTGGCCACGTGACCCGGAAGTGTCTTCGGACAGCGCTGGCTCCCGGCCTCTAGAGTGAGATGAGCGCACAACCCTAGAGTCTGTCAAGACTGGCCCGTACGGGCGGGGGTACCTTTACCTTTACCTTTAAGAAGAAGAAGAAGAAGACTTTGGATTTGATATCCCGCCTTTCACTCCCTTTAAGGAGTCTCAAAGCGGCTAACATTCTCCTTTCCCTTCCTCCCCCACAACAAACACTCTGTGAGGTGAGTGGGGCTGAGAGACTTCAGAGAAGTGTGACAAGCCCAAGGACACCCAGCAGCTGCAGTGGAGGAGCGGGGAGGCGAACCCGGTTCCCCAGATTACAAGTCCACTGCTCTTCACCACTACACCACACTGGTGTACAGTACAGTAGTACCTCGGGTGAAAGTACTTAATTCGTTCCAGAGGTCCGTTCTTAACCTGAAACTGTTCTTAACCTGAAGCATCACTTTAGCTAATGGGGCCTCCCGCTGCTGCTGCACCGCCGGAACACGATTTCTGTTCTCATCCTGAAGCAAAGTTCTTAACCCGAGGTAATATTTCTGGGTTAGCGGAGTCTGTAATCTGAAGCCTCTGTAACCTGAAGCGTATGTAACCTGAAGTGTATGTAACCCGAGGTACCACTGTAACCACAGAAAGTGGAGGAGTGGATGACTGGATGTCTTAATTGGATGCGTCAATTTAGATTTGTGATTCAACTGTAAAATCTGAAAATGAAAAATAAAATACAGTCATACCTCGGGTTAAATGTGCTTCAGGTTGAGCGCT
Source organism: Podarcis muralis (assembly GCF_004329235.1). Taxonomy (NCBI): domain Eukaryota; kingdom Metazoa; phylum Chordata; class Lepidosauria; order Squamata; family Lacertidae; genus Podarcis; species Podarcis muralis. The sequence continues at coordinate 122,203,962 of NC_041314.1, forward strand.
TTCGGGTTGCGCTCCGCGGCGACCCAGAAGTAACTGAACGTGTTACTTATGGGTTTCACCGCTCGCGCATGCGCAGGTGCTCAAAATGACGTCACGCGCATGCGAGGAAGCAGCGAATCGCGACCTGTGCACGCGCAGATGTGGGTTGCATTTGCTTCTGGATGCGAACGGGGCTCTGGAACGGATCCCGTTTGCATCCAGAGGTACCACTGTAACTTTTAAAAGAGAGATAATAGGAGGAGACTTGGTGGAAGAATGTAAAATCCACAGCCTGGAAAAAGGAACAGAGAACCGTGTCATTAGAACTTGTGAACTTCCAGCACTGGAAACTGCAGGACACGATGATGATGATGATGATGATGATGATTCCACTTTTTGTTCTTGACGGGGATTCCAGGCAGCTTACCACCAAATTTTTATTTCATCCCATACATTCATGGAAGGCGTTGTACACAACCCCTTCCCTCACACATTTTTCTTCTTCACAACAACCCTGCAAAGTAGGTAAGGCAGAGAGGTTGCCGTTTGCTCAGGGTGACCAATGTCAATGTGCAGACAACGTTCAGGAGATCAAAAGAGGAAGGTGTGGGAATGTTCTGGGGTGCAGGAGAGGATATATTGACTAATTATATCCTTATCCAACTTGTGCTAACAAGTTCCCAAAATATCAGCAGAGTTTATAAACATTCCCCTTTAAATGCGCAACGGTAACGTGTGCACAGGTTCGCTAGAACCTCTATAATAATTACCCTGGTAATTTCCCCTTTAGTTCCCTCTTAAAATACAAGACACGACACAGTCTTCATAAAAGTATAAAAGAGTTTACTCACGTCCTGTTCACAATGTGATCCCAGAAGGCACAGCTTAAAAAGGTTACATACATTTAGGATCTATCTCATAGCAAGATAGGCCTTATGTCCTCTCTTGGCTGGGAGCCAAGAGAGCATCCTTAGATGTTGCTTCATCGAAGGAAAATGGCAGAGAGAGAGAGGGTCTGCCTGCCCTGTGCTTTTGTCATTACCTGCACAGGTGAGGCCACACCCACCTCTGGTCACATGTGGAGGAAGTCCATCCCCAGGAAATTTACCTGCTTGCTGGACAGACATCCCCACCATGTTCTAACATGTACACTCTAGGAATGTTGTCATTGACTGCTCCTGTGTTTACATCCCACAGAAGGCACTTCCTGATTTCTCCTATTTTCATCGGAGGAATGTTAGCGGGGAGCTGTCTGGCGCCGATGGGAGTTGTAGTCCAACAGCCCTGGAAGGCGCCAGGTCAGGGAAGGTTTATCTAGAGGAGCCATAAATGAGCAGAGATGGGGGAAGTCTTTGACCTGGAAGACTTTGCAGAGCCAGGCAAAATCCAGCAAAAAGAGAGTTGAAACTGGACTAAACAGACTAGCACGCCTCTCATGGAAACTTCCCTGAGCTCTTGGGGGTGTAACAACAATGGTCTGCCTCCTAATTAAGTTCCTTGATTTACTCAGAGTGATACGCACAGTAATGACTAAGAGTCGCAGACTGCAATAATGTTTCTGACCTCTCCTGCTACACATATATGCCAAGAGATTAATGTGTCTTCCATCCTTTGCAAGCTGGCATGAACACCAGATGTAAATAAAGTCTAAATATCTGGGATGAAGCTGGTGAGCTCAGAGTTCCTCTCCATGCTGCAAATATTCATTCTGGGAGGTTATCTTCTGACTGTTCCTTTCTGAGCACAAACAGTTCTTCCTTATAAAAATGCACTGTTATTGTCATTCTCCTGTTCTGGGTATAAGGACGGGGTATGGAGTCTCTTGGGGGCAGGGAGAGGAATAAAATCTGGTATACAAGATAAGATCTCATGTCTGCCCTAGATGTTTTGCTGCCTGAGGCAAAGGGCGAGATGGAATTCCCCCCCCCCACTGGCCCGTTCCACATTCAAGAGTGGATCGGACTGCTCTTTAAATCTGAATTTCCAACACCATACCCGAGGAAAAGCCAATTTTGCAGTGAGTTCAGGGCAGGCCACCTGACTGGTGCTAAGATATCTGTCCCAAAACAGAGGGGAATGCCTGAGGAAAGGACTTCTTCACACACAGCATAAGTTCAACTGTGGAACTCTCTGACACAGGAGGCAATGATGGACAACAACTTAGATGGCTTTAGATGACGATTAGGCAAATTCAAGGAGGAGAGGGCTACTGATGGTTGCTAACGATGAGAGCTATGCTATTTCCGCACAGTTGGAAGCAATGGTGCTTCTGAATTATAGTTGCCGGTAACAGCAGGAGCGGAGAGGGCTTCTGTGCTCAAATCCTCCTCCCAGGTTTCCCAGAGGCATCTGAATGCATGCAGAGGAGGGCAACCAAGAGGATCAAGGGTCTGGAAACCGAGCCTCAAGAGGAACGGTTGCATTTAGCCTGGAAAAGAGGAGACAGGTGTGCTGGGCCCGGGGTTAACCTGAGTAACGCGGTCCAGGTCCGGTCCCGAATCCAAGGATTCCACGAGGAGTCAGTCCAACAGGGCCAAGGCAGGAAACCAGGCTAGGTCAGGCACATGGTAACAGGCAGGTTCCAGCAAGCTGCAATGTTGCTCCCGCAACCTGGGGCAGGGTCCGACAGCCTTTTATCTCTGTCGGGGTAACGGCCGGTCCTGATCCCCCGGCAACCCACCTCCCTGTCTCGCCCAAAGGCAAGCACTCCTCCTGCGAGTACTCAGGTCTCTCCTTCTCTCAGACCTCAGTCTCTGCAGCTTGGGAGACGTCAGTAGGTTACTAGACCCAGAGGCTGCCTCAGCCTCCCCTGACCCAACTGGTAGTGGAGCAGCTGTAAGTGATGGCCCAGCTGGAGGCAACGAGGTCATCCCCGCATCTGGAGCCAGGGCAGGATCAGGCCCCTGACTCGGCCCAGCTGGTGCTTATTGCAGGGGAACCTGTGCAGACTGGGGCTCTTCAGGATCAGGCCCCAGACTCGGTTCAGATGCTGCCTGAGGCCGAGGATCTGGTGCGGACCGAGACTCCTCCGGCTCCGAGTCTGAGCCTGAGTCCCAGACCATCACAACTGGGAGGAGATACAAGAGCCATCTCAAGGGCTGTCATACAAGGGATGGAGCAAGCCCGTTTCCTCCTGTTCTGGAGGGTAGGACTCGAACCAACGGCTTCAATTCACAAGGAAGGAGATTCTGACTTTCTGACAGTAAGAGCTGTTTGACAGCAAAACAGAGATTTTGGACTCTCCTCCCTTGGAGGTTCTCAAGCAGAGGTTGGATGGCCTCTAGATGACCTTTGGGCACCTTCCATCTCTACAATTCTATGATTCTATCTGGCTGGGCACTGAGGACAGCATGCTGGACAAGATGGGTCACTGGCCTGATCTTGCAGGCTCTTCTTACGTTCTTATAAGATCTCTGAGGAATCTCGGTCTGAGACAGGTGTCTCCCTTTTCCTGATATCAAATCTGCCCCTGATAAGATTGAAAGGCAAATTAATGTCTAACCGGAAAGCCTCCCCAATGTTATACATATCTAATCTCTCCATCTCCACTTACAAGAATAATTTAGACCTAGGGCCTCAAGTTTCGCAAGTCGTTCTTTCTTCTAATTATGCTTGTGAACAATCTTCTAATAGCCGAGAGGTCACTCAGTGGAGAGGAGAGCGGCCGCAATGACGCAGAAAGCGCACTGAGGATTTATGGAACACGCCTGAGCCGGACGCCAGGCCAAATAAACAGCAGAGTGATTTAGAAAGCCATTCCAAACGGGTTTCTGACAGGAAGGCGGAGGCACGGAAAGGGAGAGTCTTCTCCAACCTGGTGCTCACCAGATGTTTTGGACCACAATTCGAAAAAAACACGCCAAAAAACCTGTGGAAGACACAGTCATTTGGAATTGGATAGGGAAAGACTGGATGTTGTGCACTGATTGTCTTTGGCTGACTGGCATTGATGGAGCACATGGAAGGTGGAGAAAGCATGTTCTCTGTTGCTCCAGAGGGTAGGACTAATAATAATAATTTATTATTTATACCCCACCCATCTGGCTGGGCTTCCCCAGCCACTCTGGGCTGCTTCCAACAACATATTAAAATACCGTAATGCATCATAAATTAAAAGCTTTCCTAAACAGGGTTGCCTTCAGAGCCAGTGTGGTGTAGTGGTTAAGAGCGGTAGTCTCGTAATCTGGGGAACCGGGTTCGCGTCTCCGCTCCTCCACATGCAGCTGCTGGGTGACCTTGGGCCAGTCACACTTCTTTGAAGTCTCTCAGCTCCACTCACCTCACAGAGTGTTTGTTGTGGGGGAGGAAGGGAAAGGAGAATGTTAGCCGCTTTGAGACTCCTGAAAGGGAGTGAAAGGCGGGATATCAAATCCAAACTCCTCTTCCTCCTCCTCTTCTTCTTCTTCTTCTTCTTCTTCTTCTTCAAGTCTGGTAGTTGTTGTTCTCTTTGACATCTGAAGGGAGAACGTTCCACAGGACGGGTGCCACCACCGAGAAGGCCCTCTGCCTGGTTCCCTGTAACTTGGCTTCTTGTAGCAAGGGAATTGCCAGAAGGCCCTCAGAGCTGGACCTCAGTGTCCGGGCTGAACGATGGGGGTGGAGATGCTCCTTCAGGTATACTGGACCGAGGCCATTTAGGGCTTTAAAGGTCAGCACCAACACTTTGAATTGTGCTCGAAAACGTACTGGGAGCCAATGTAGGTCTTTCAATGGCTTCACATTACAAGGAAGAACTACCAGGTGGCAAGGACGCGGGTGGCGCTGTGGGTAAAAGCCTCAGCGCCTAGGGCTTGCCGATCGAATGGTCGGCGGTTCGAATCCCCGCGGCGGGGTGCGCTCCCGTTGTTCGGTCCCAGTGCCTGCCAACCTAGCAGTTCGAAAGCATCCCCGGGTGCAAGTAGATAAATAGGGACCGCTTACTAGCGGGAAGGTAAACGGCGTTTCCATGTGTGGCTCTGGCTCGCCAGAGCAGCGATGTCACGCTGGCCACGTGACCCGGAAGTGTCTTCGGACAGCGCTGGCCCCCGGCCTCTTGAGTGAGATGGGCGCACAACCCTAGAGTCTGTCAAGACTGGCCCGTACGGGCAGGGGTACCTTTACCTTTACCAGGCGGCAATTGCTGTTCAACAGTGGAACAGTCTCCCACAGACTTTCTTACTTGGAGGTTTTCAACCGAGCTTGGGTAGCCATCTGTTGGATAGTCTTGAACTGAGATTCCTGCATTGAAGGAGACCAGATTACTCTAAGGGTCCCTTCAAACTCTGGAATGATTCTATTATTCATCCATTTCAGCCATTGCCAGCTATCTCCATTCAAAAGGGAACAGCATGTTCGTTAGGAAGGAGGTTATTTTTCTACTCCCTCTATGTGGGGCTGCCCTTGAGACTGACCCAGAAACTCCAGCAGGTGCAGAATGCTGCAGCGAGACTCCTTACGGGGTCCTCACCGCAGGATCACATTCATCCAGTGCTTTACCAGCTGCACTGGCTCCCGGTGGAGTACAGGATCAGGTTTAAGGTGCTGGTTTTGACCTTTAAAGCCCTATACGGCCTAGGACCCTCGTACCTACAGGACTGCCTCTCCTGATATGCCCCACGGAGGACCTTACGGTCTTCAAACAAAAACATCTTGGAGGTCCTGGGCCACAGGGAGGTTAGGCTGGCCTCAACCAGAGCCAGGGCTTTTTCGGCTGTGGCTCCAATCTGGTGGAATGCTCTGTCCAAGAGACTAGGGCCCTGCGGGACTTGACATCTTTCCGCAGGGCCTGCAAGACGGAGCTGTTCCACCTGGCCTTTGGCCAGGGCACAGCCTGACCCCCTCCTTTGGTAATCCTCACAGAACTCTAACCCAATGGTTGCCATTAATTTGATTCTGAATTGATTTTATAATGAATTGATTTTAGAATGCTGTATTATTTTACTGTTGTTAGCCACCCTGAGCCCGGCTTTGGCTGGGGAGAGTGGGATATAAATAAATTGTTTATTATTATTATGGTGTCATTCAGAGAGAGTCCTGCATAGAATCATAGAAACGTAGAATTGGAAGGGACCCTGAGCATCATCTAGTCCACCCCCTGCAATGCAGGAATATGCAGCTGTCCCATAAAGGAACCTGCAACCTTGACAATATCTGCACCACACTCTAACCAACTGAGCCATCCAGGTTATCCTATGTGATGGCCTGGGACTCAGGCTCAGACTCGGAGCCAGAGGAGTCTCAGTCCGCACCGGGTCCTCTGCCTCAGGCAGCATCTGAACCAAGTCTGGGGCCTGATTCTGAACAGCCCCAGTCTGCACAGGTTCCCCTGCAACAAGCACCAGTTGGGCTGAGTCAGGGGCCTGATCCTGCCCTGGCTCCAGATGTGGGGATGACCTCGTTGCCTCCAGCTGGGCCATCACTTACAGCTGCTCCACTACCGGTTGGGTCAGGGGAGGCTGAGGCGGCCTCTGGGTCTAGTAACCCACTGACGTCTCCCAAGCTGCAGAGACTCAGGTCTGAGAGAAGGAGAGACCTGAGTACTGTCAGGAAGGAGTGCTTGCCTTTGGGCGAGACAGGGAGGTGAGTCACTGGGGGATCAGGACCAGCTGCTACCCCAACAAAGATAAAAGGCTGTCGGACCCCGCCCCAGGTTGCGGGAGCAACATTGCAGCTTGCTGGAACCTGCCTGTGATCCTGTGCCTGACCTTGCCTGGTTTCCTGCCTCGTGTCCTGCCTTGGCCCTGTTGGACTGACTCCTCGCGGAACCAGTGGATTCGGGACCGGACCTGGACCGCGTTACTCGGGTTACCCCCCGGGCTCAGCACATCCTAAGTGCATGTACAGCTGCTGGACCATCCATCCCAATCAAGTACCTTCCGTCCATCATGGCAAACATTTTGCTTCTTGATTTTGGGTCGTTTCAATTTGATTGGTTCCCACCAATTGGCTATCTTTGCACAAACCTACCCTTTGTAATAAGGAAGAGCCCATCCTTCTAACTATCACATCCCAACACCATGGAGGAAAGATGTTGGTGATAAATGAACACAGAGGGAGTCGTTTCCGAAGCAGAATGGATCATTGCCAAACGCAACAGCCGTTGAAGCCTTGGGGTTGGTTTGTGTATTTAAAAGCGTTTGTAAACGGCTTAGTATTTTTTTTAAGCAATAAAAAATAAATAAACAGCGTCATGAAAATAAAAACACAACATAAAACCAGTAAGGCAGGGAAATAAAAACAGGAATTTGGGGAATTCAAACAAATAAAAACTGGTTTTCAGGGTCAGGGAAAGTCTGGGCAAAATGGGATGTCTTTACGAGACGTTTGAAGTCACTGATGGATGATGCTTTGTGTATGGCAGAGGGAAGGGCCTTCCAGAGTCCATGGGGCAATGGCCAAAAATGTCCATTTTGGGGTCCACTGCCGGTGATCTTCTGTAGGGTGCAGCATAATCATGAGCAGGTGACCTAAGTGATCATACAGGTGTGTACAGGGGCAGGCAGTCTTTCAGGTAACATGGTCCCAAGTTGCTCAGGACCTTGGGTGTCAATAAGGACATCTTCTTTGGCGACCCCTCGTAGCCGAGCAAGATTGTCTTCCATAAACACGGTCTTAATTATGAGTCCCTAAGTGACTATTACCATAAAGAAGGCTGGTCGCCGAAGAATTGATTCTTTTGAATTCTGGTGCTGGAGGAGACTCTTGAGAGTCCCATGGACTGCAAGAAGATCAAACGCATCCATTCTGAAGGAAATCAGCCCTGCGTGCTCACTGGAAGGACAGATCGTGAAGCTGAGGCTCCGGTACTTTGGCCACCTCATGAGAAGAGAAGACTCCCTGGAGAAGACACTGATGCTGGGAAAGATGGAGGGCACAAGGAGAAGGGGGCGACAGAGGACGAGATGGTTGGATAGTGTTTTCGAGGTTACAAGCATGAGTTTGACCAAACTGCGGGAGGTAGTGGAGGACAGTGGTGCCTGGCGTGCTCTGGTCCATGGGGTCACAAAGAGTCGGACACAACTAAACGACTAAACAACAACAACAAAAGTGACTGTGGAGGCGAGATGAGCGCTGCAACCCCAGAGTCGTCTGCGACTGGACCTAATGGTCAGGGGTCCCTTTACCTTTACCTTTAAACAATCACCGGAAAAGGTTAGGGATCATTTTGCAGGGGCTTTCTGCAAAACTGCCCAGCCAGTCGCAGTTCTCTGATACAGTGGAAAGCCCTTTTGCAAAACCTACCAGGGACATGCAGCACCGGCATGCAGCACCGAGGGAGGGAGCTGTTTCTCTGCCCATTTCCAAACCCACCTCTCCAGCTGCTGTTCTGGCTTCCTGGCAAGAGCTGGGAGATTCTCCCAGAGGGCAAATTTTCACCTCATTTGGCAACCTCTGGACTCAGGTTCTTCTCCCGACTTAGTTACTGCTGCCTGTTTGTCAAAACACCACCTGGGTCTACTGCTGTTCTGCAGCCACCTCTGTGCTGAGCCATAGAGCAAAATCCATGGGAGGGGGTCTCCTTGCCCACCCCTGTTCAGCTCTTTCCTCCATTGACATGATGTCCCAGCAACCAGAATGAGAGCAAGCGCCTTTTCTATAAGGCTTCAACCTGCTTATCCCCAATGAGGAGTCCAGCTGCGATCTGCAAACCCCTTCTGCAGCAAGTAGCTCATATTCCGACTCTGTAGATATTAAAACTCGCAAAAAAATAATAATGACCTCATAGTTTAGGGGATATTAGGAACTAAATTATGTTCGCCGATGACAAGTGCTGGAAATTAAGATTTGCTCCTGGGGAATGGGCAGTTTGGTTGCTACTAAACGAAGCTGAGAAGTTGTGCAACTTCTATCACAGGGCTGGGCAGATTTGGCTTGGGGGGTCCCACCCCCCTCCCGAACCCTGAAATTTGCCGGCCAAATTTACTCAGGTGCATAAGTCGTACAGGGCAGTACTTAACGAAATAGCTGCGTGAGCAGAATGACTTCTGCTTGCACAAGGGGACCTCTCCTCCTCTTCCTCCCATTCACACCTCACCCGCCAAATCTGTTCCAGAAGGTTGGGTAAGACCCAGAACAGATTTAGGGGCAACAGAAGAAGAAGAAGAAGAGAGGGGGAAACCTTCTGTTGGAAATGGAAGTGAGAGCTGGACCATAAAGAAGGCTGGTCGCCGAAGAATGGATGCTTTTGAATTATGGTGCTGGAGGAGACTCTTGAGAATCCCATGGACTGCAAGAAGATCAAACCTCTCCATTCTGAAGGAAATCAGCCCTGAGTGCTCACGGGAAGGACAGATCGTGAAGCTGAGGCTCCAAGACTTTGGCCACCTCATGAGAAGAGAAGACTCCCTGGAAAAGACCCTGATGTTGGGAAAGATGGAGGGCACAAGGAGAAGGGGATGACAGAGGACGAGGTGGTGGGACAGTGTTCTCGGAGCTACCAGCATGAGTTTGACCAAACTGGGGGAGGCAGTGGAAGACAGGAGTGCTTGGTGTGCTCTGGTCCAGGGGGTCACGAAGAGTCGGACACAACTAAACGACTAAAGAACAAACAACAATATGTATGTGCTTTATATGTTAATAAAATTTTATTTTTATTTTTATTTTAAAAAGGAATAGTCTCCGATTGCTTGGGGAGAAGCCTAGAGAAGAGGGGACTTGGGCAGCTGTGGGACCTTCAGTCTCTGCAACTGCTTCATGGGGGCAAGAGCTACCGGCAATGAATTGCTGTTCACATTAGGCCTGACACTCTTGTGCAGACTCTGTTTTTGCTCGTAAAGAGTGAACTCCAACTCTCAACGGTGTGATTGCTAACACCAAGGCAGGTGGGGCAGTGCCCTGCAAAGCCCCAGTGGGCCAGCCTTCGCTAGAGCTGCATTCTCAGCGCATCTCATAGAATGTAGAGCTGGAGGGGACCCCAAAGGTCCTCTAGTCCAACCCCTGCAACGCAGGAGCCGCAGCTAAAGGATCCCTGTCAGGTGGCCATCTGACCTGTCTAAAAACCTCCAAGAAAGGAGGGTCCAGCATCCTGCTTTTCCTTCAAGACTGACAGACGGAAACTTGACCCACAGGCCACTCAGAGAGCTTCATGGCTGAAGGAGAATTTGAACCCGTGTCTCCCAAGTCCTAATCCCAGCCCTCTAGCCACTACACCAAGCTGGCAAATCCCTCTCCAGGATGAATCTGCAAAGTTACTACATTGCAGAAAATTGCTTGCAACATCCCTCTGAGCTGCAAATGTCTGAAAATTATTATTTGCGAACCTCTTCTTTGGGGGCTCGGATGTCCTTGCAAGCCGTTCCAAACTCGTCTCTCCTTTCTTTATTTTATTCCCTGGCTATTTTTAAAGTTGATGTTGCCCCAGAGTCGCATTCTAAGGCAAGTCTTGGCTCAGGAGCTCAGCATGAGATTCTTCCTTTTGGCAAATTAAATTGTGAGAAATTCCTCCGGCCAGATTTTATTTTTTTACTCTTGAGGGGGCTGTGTGTTTGTTTTGCAAGAGTTCTTGTTTCTGCCTCAGCCTGAGGGTCTAGACCCGTGGTTCCTAATGTGGGGCACACGCCTCACAGGTGGGCAATTTGATTTTTAAGGGGGGCAATTTGAATATGAATTAGACCATGGGTAGGCAAACTAAGGCCCAGGGGCCGGATCCGGCCAAATCACCTTCTAAATCCGGCCCGCAGATGGTCTGGGAATCAGTGTGTTTTTACACGAGTAGAATGTGTCCTTTTATTTAAAATGCATCTCTGGGCTATTTGTGGGCCATAGGAATTTGTTCATTATTACTTTTTTCCAAAATATAGTCCGGCCCCCCACAAGGTCTGAGGGACAGTGGACTGGCCCCCTGCTGAAAAAGTTTGCTGACCCCTGAGTTAGACAAAGTTAATGGCCTTTTGGCTTCCTCCACGTGAGTAGACATTCACTTTTTGAATAATAAGAATTATATGTCACTGGGGGGGGGCAGGCATCAGGATTTTAGAGATGCTTAGGTGGGACATAGCCAAAAAAAGGTTGGGAACCACTAATATAGACCTTCCTCCCTATCACCCCCAGCAAGTACAGCCAGGCCCCCCCCCCACCTCAGCCCCAACACCCTATAGCCATGCAGTACAAAAAAGCTGCAGTCTGCCAAGTTGGGGAAAGGTGAGTCGAGCTACCAACTTCCAGAGCCATCTTGTGTCCTGGCTCTCCCTGGGTGAAGAATTCAAATTCGGGTTACGTTTCCTTCTCGGGGGTTGCAATAGATGAATGTTGTAGACCCTTCCCAAATCTACATTTCTGCCTAAACTTGCAGGGGTCAGCAAACTTTTTCAGCAGGGGGCCGGTCCACTGTCCCTCAGACCTTGTGGGGAGCCGGACTATATTTTGAAAAAAAAAAAAACAAATTCCTATGCCCCACAAATAACCCAGAGGTGCATTTTACATAAAATGACACATTCTACTCCTGTAAAAACACGCTGATTCCTGGACCATCTGCGGGCTGGATTTAGAAGGCGATTGGGCCGGATCCGGCCCCGGGGCCTTAGTTTGCCTAAAGCTAAAGGTAAAGGTACCCCTGACCATTAGGTCCAGTCGTTACCAACTCTGGGGTTGCTGCGCTCATCTCGCTTCCAGATCATGTGGCCAGCGTGACTAAGCTGCTTCTGGCGAACCAGAGCAGCACACGGAAACGCCGTTTACCTTTCCGCCGGAGCGGTACCTATTTATCTACTTGCACTTTGACGTGCTTTCGAACTGCTAGGTGGGTAGGAGCAGGGACCGAGCAACGGGAGCTCACTCCGTCGTGGGGATTCGAACCTCCGACCTTCTGATCAGCAAGCCCTAGGCTCTGTGGTTTAACCCACAGCACCACCCACGTCCCCTTAGACCCCTGGCCCAAAGCAGGGGTCAGCAACATTTTTCAGCAGGGGGCCGGTCCACTGTCCCTCAGACCTTCTGGGGGGGCCAGACTATATTTTGAAGGGGGGATGGAGAACGAATTCCTATGCCCCAGAAATAACCCAGATAGGCATTTTAAATAAAAGGACACTGGGGCGAAGCAGCCTGCCTCCACCTGACCAGCCCTTTCCTTGCTCTTACAGGTCCGGGGAGCAGGAAGAGGCCATCGGGACCCTGCGGGCACCTGGGGTCCCTGGCTGCTCTCAAATACGCCGTGGTTGGGCTCTACCTGTTGGTCTTCCTGATCCTCGTCGGCGTTTTCATCCTCGCAGGTAAGGACCACTGGGGGGGGGGGGAATACCCCACATATCCCCACCACCTTTTTGCAGGTAAAAACAGCAAGAAGTTGCTGGGAGGAATTTAGGGAGTGGCTTTGTACTGTGAGTCTGAACCCTGGTCTATCTAACCCAATAGTGCCTGCACGGACTGGCAGCAGCTACATTTACTTATTTATTTATTGCATGACTCCTGTGCACCAACCAGAGGGTTGGTGGTTTGAGTCCAGCCAGGGAGGGCTGTGGACAGGAATCCTGCATTTCAGGGGGTTGGCTAAATGAGTCTTTTTTTTCACTTTTATTTTATTTTTTATTGGTTTTTCACATATTACGTTACAATACAGATGTACCAAAGCCAACACCATTTCCTCCCCATCCCCCCATACATTTACATTTCTATTTTCGCAATCCATCATATTATCCTTTTCTCCTTCCTCCCACTTCCCTCCGCCCCCACTCGATTTCCTCCACATTATACAATTTACAATAATCTTTGCATTCCACAATCTTCTCAAATCATCTATATATTCTCATTATCTTTCCTTGCTAATTTTTCTTCCATCCAGTACTTCACATTTTAATCTAGGCATATTAGCGTATCTTTTTTTTGGAGCAATATTTTGCCATGTATTCATCAAAACATTTGCACTCCTTTTTAAATTTTTGATTCGACTGATTCCTTATTTATAGCAGTTAATTTTGCTGAGATTAAATATTCATTTAGTTCACAAATCCATTCCTCCTTTGTGGGTATAGTTGTGACTTCCACCTAGCAGCAATCACTATTCCAGCAGCTGTACTTGCATATAGAAAAATTCATTTTTTCCCCTGTGGTATCTCTTCGTCTATCAATCAAATGGACTCTTCCCATAGGGTCCCTTCCATTTCTACAATTTTGTGAATCTGTTATGTACTGAGTTGAATAGGATCCAAAAGGCAGCAGTCTGATTGGTCTTAGAACAATAGGGTCCAGAATGCAGCTGTCTGATTGGTCCTAGAACAATAGGATTCAGAATGCAGCAGTCTGATTGGTCCTAGAACAATAGGATTCAGAATGAAGCAGTCTGATTGGTCCTAGAACAATAGGATTTAGAATGCAGCAGTCTGATTGGTCCTAGAACAATAGGGGCCAGAATGCAGCAGTCTGATTGGTCCACAGGAGCCACCCAATCCAGCTCCAAGTGGAATTGAATCCGCAACCTGATTGGCCTACAGGTGAATCCCGGAATTAGCCAGTCACGTGGGGCCCATTGTGTAAATAATGTATATAAAGCAGACATTTCAGGGGAACTTCCATTCCTCCTCACTACTATGAGCTGAATAAAGAGCATGAAATCCACTCTCGACTCTGAGAATGTTTCACTAAGTGTGCACAAAGCCAGTGCTAGATCTTCCTGGATCTCTGGCTCTGCTGTTTCCAGGCTGTTTCCCCCCTGGCCAACATCCACCTTCTTGTGGGTTTGCAAATGCCACCTCCCGGCCTTTTGGGTGTAGCCATGGGAAGGCGAAGGCATACAGCAAACACTCAGTGAGTAATCCTTGGCCGGGGGCAGACGTGTCAAACCCAATCCTCTGCATAATGAGCCGAGCGAGGTTTAGTGGGTGGCCGCAAAGAATCCCAGGGAGACTTTGGGCTCCGTCTCTGGGCTTGTGGGTTGGGCAGAGGCCACCGGAGCACGTTCCCAGAATGTCTGCTTGGCTTATGCTGAGTGATTGCTTCTCCTCCGGGACGACAGATCATGGCACCAGAACGTCCAAAAGACTGAAGGCTGTAGGGGAGCCAAGCTGGGACTATCCACCCACACAGACCCAGGCTGTGTTTCTCTCCTGATGTCTTTCTCCAAAGGCTCTTTCCGAGAGAGACACAGTCGGGTTTGGTTCGTTGTGGTGGAGCAGCAGTGGTCAACGCGTTGGCAAGTGTGACACCAAGGGGAGCCCAGATTGTATATCCAGAGTACACCCAATCCAGCTAAAAAAGCCAATGGGCTGCATCAATAGGAGTATAGCATCTAGATCAAGGGAAGTAATAGTGCCACTGTATTCTGCTCTGGTCAGACCTCACCTGGAGTACTGTGTCCAGTTCTGGGCACCACAGTTCAAGAAGGACACTGACAAACTGGAACGTGTCCAGAGGAGGGCAACCAAAATGGCCAAAGGCCTGGAAACGATGCCTTATGAGGAACGGCTAAGGGAGCTGGGCATGTTTAGCCTGGAGAAGAAGAGGTTAAGGGGTGATATGATAGCCATGTTCAAATATATAAAATGATGTCATATAGAGGAGGGAGAAAGGTTGTTTTCTGCTGCTCCAGAGAAGCGGACACAGAGCAATGGATCCAAACTACAAGAAAGAAGATTCCACCTAAACATTAGGAAGAACTTCCTGACAGTAAGAGCTGTTCGACAGTGGAATTTGCTGCCAAGGAGTGTGGTGGAGTCTCTGTCTTTGGAGGTCTTTAAGCAGAGGCTTGACAACCATATGTCAGGAGTGCTCTGATGGTGTTTCCTGCTTGGCAGGGGGTTGGACTCGATGGCCCTTGTGGTCTATTCCAACTCTATGATTCTATGATTCTATTCTATGATTCAATAGTGCCATAGAATCGCTGAGTTGGAAGGTACCCCCAAAGGTCATCCATTCCAGCCCCCTGCAACGCTGGAATCTCAACTAAAAGCATCCATGACAAGTGGTCATCCAACCTCTGCTTAGATACCTCCAAGGAAGGAAAGTCCAAAACCTCCTGAGTGTGATGGCCTGGGACTTGGACTCGGAGCCAGAGCCGGAGGAGTCTCAGTCCACACTGGATCCTCTGCCTCAGATGGCAGCTGAACCGAGTCTGGGGCCTGATTCTGAAGAGCCCCAGTCTGCACAGGTTCCCCTGCAACAAGCACCAGCTGCTCCAAGTCAGGGGCCTGAGCCTGCCCTGGCTCCAGATGCGGGGATGACCTTGTAGCCTCCAGCTGGGTCATCACTTACAGCTGCTCCACTACCGGTTGGGTCAGGGGAAGCTGAGGCGGCCTCTGGGTCTAGGAACCCACCAATGTCTCCCAAGCTGCAGAGACTCAGGTCTGAGAGAAGGAGAGAGTGCTCACAGGAGGAGTGCTCACCTTCGGGCGAAACAGGGAGGTGAGTCGCTGGGAGATCAGGACTGGCCATTACCCCGACAGAGATAAAAGGCTGTCGGACCCTGCCCCAGGTTGCGGGAGCAACGTTGCTGCTTGCTGGAACCTGCCTGAGATCCTGTGCCTGACCTTGCCTGGTTTGCTGCTTCATGTCCTGCCTTGGCCCTGTTGGACTAACTCCTCGCGGAACCCTTGGATTCAGGACTGGACCTGGACCACATTACTTGGGTTAACCCCAGGCCCAGAACACTGAGGGAGTCTGTTCCATTGTCCAAAGGCTCTTACTGTCAGAAAGATCTTCCTGATGTTTACTTGCAATCTCCATTCCTGTAACTTGAAGCTATTGGCTCGGGTCCTACCCTCCAGAGCAGGAGAAAACAAGCTTGCTCCATCTTGCATGTGATAGCCCTTGAGATGCTTGAAGACGGCTCTGCAATCTCCTCTCAGTCTCCTCTTTCCAGGCTGAACAACTCCTTCAACCGTTCCTCATAAGGCTCAGTTTCCAGACCCTGGATCATCTTGGTCTCCCTCCTCTGCACACCTTCCAATTTGTCAACATCCTCCTTAAATTGTGGTGCCCAGAGCTGGACACAGTATTCCAGGTGTGGTCTGACCAAGGCAGAATAGAATCATAGAATAGAATCATAGAATCATAGAGTTGGAAGAAACCACAAGGGCCATCGAGTCCAACCCCTTGCCAAGCAGGAAACACCATCAGAGCACTCCTGACATATGGTTGTCAAGCCTCTGCTTAAAGACCTCCAAAGAAGGAGACTCCACCACACTCCTTGGCAGCAAATTCCACTGTCGAACAGCTCTTACTGTCAGGAAGTTCTTCCTAATGTTTAGGTGGAATCTTCTTTCTTGTCGTTTGGATCCATTGCTCCGAGTCCGCTTCTCTGGAGCAGCAGAAAACAACCTTTCTCCCTCCTCTAGATGACATCCTTTTATATATTTGAACATGGCTATCATATCACCCCTTAACCTCCTCTTCTCCAGGCTAAACATGCCCAGAGCGGGACTATGATTTCCCTTGACCTGGACACTCAACTTCTGTTGATGCAGCCTAGAATAGCATTCGCCTTTTTTGCTGCTGCATCACACTGTTGACTGGTGTTCAGTTTGTCAGTCCACCAAGACCCCTAGATCCCTTTTGCTGTACTGCTAGCAATGATAAACCTAGACAGCATCTTAAAAAGCAGAGACATCACCTTGCCATCAAAGGTCCGTATAGTTCAAGCTATGGTTTTCCCAGTAGTGATGTATGGAAGTGAGAGCTGGACCAGAAAGAAGGCTGATCGCCGAAGAATGGATGCTTTTGAATTATGGCGCTGGAGGAGACTCTTGAGAGTCCCATGGACTGCAAGAAGATTCAACCTCTCCATTCTGAAGGAAATCAGCCCTGAGTGCTCACTGGAAGGACAGATCCTGAAGCTGAGGTTCCAATACTTTGGCCACCTCATGAGAAGAGAAGACTCCCTGGAAAAGACCCTGATGTTGGGAAAGATGGAGGGCACAAGGAGAAGGGGACGACAGAGTATGAGATGGTGGGACAGTGTTCTCAAAGCTACGGACATGGGTCTGACCAAACTGCGGGAGGCAGTGGAAGACAGGAGGGCCTGGAGTGCTCTGGTCCAGGGGGTCACAAAGAGTCGGACACGACTAAACGACTAAACAACAACAACAAGTATGCAGATGACCAAAAATAGCTTTAGTATATTGTTACGGAAATTACGGGGGGGGGGCGCACATCTTTAAAGTTGTAAAATGTTACCAATATTATGTGTAAACTAAACAACAACAACAAGCTAGTATGGCCGGTGTCCCCTGTCTTATATTTGCACAGGTGGTTATTCCTGCCTGTAGAACCTATCATTTGAAAGGTGATACAATAATCATCTTCAAATATCTGAAGGGCTGTTCCATGGAAGGTTGAGCAAACTTGTTTGATTCTGCTATGGAGGGCGGGACCCTCAAGTTTCAAGAAAGGAGATTCCAGACTAAACATCAAGAAGAACTTTCTGACGGTCAGATTTGTTTGACGTTGGAATGGACTCCTCAGAAGGTTGTGGCCTCTTCATCCTTGGAAGCTTCTGAGAACCTCCATTAGAGTCCCTTCCAGCTGTCCAATTCCATGAGTCTAAGATTTCATGTGTGGCCTTGCTGCACTCCAAAGCCCCTTTTGCCACATCTGATTCCGATCAGAACAAAGAAGGCATTTTATTTCCAAGGAGGGGCTGTCATAATGTCAAATGTTTGTTAATTTTTCTCTGAATGGGCGGGGGGGGGGAAACATGGCAATTGTTATGATGGATGGACGGATCCGGGACTCTTGTCCTTGCAGAAGGTGGTTGGGGGGATCATCTATGCTGACATCTGTCTTCCCACCCACGGTAGAAATCTTTCTCCCTGGGTGGAGGATGAAATTGAAATGTGCCTGGAATCTAAAGCTCCACAATTCCTAGAGGAAGAACAGGGCGATGAATCACTGGCTAATTAGCCTGACCTTATTTTGGCTGGGTAGTTAAATCTGCAGTGTTAACAGCGGAGATCTCTTAGCAGCGACGCCTCTCGCCTCTGAGTCCATCAACTTTACTCTGACGCTCGGGTTGCTGTGCAGGTGCCAAATCTTTTAACTGCCTGCAGAGATGAATGACAGGAGGGCTCGCTGTACCAGTGATGGCTACAATTTCATTCCACTGACGGAAACAGTGATGCCTCTGAATGTCAGTTCCTGGGACAAGTGAGGACAGAGGTGTAGCTCTCAGGTCCGTCTTGCCAGCTTCTCCCATCTGGTCGGCCACTATGAGAGCAGCATGCTGCCTGAGATCCGGCCCCTTTGGCCTGGTCCATCTGCAGGGGGCGAGGTCTTCCGAACTTCCTATGGAGCCTCCAGGTTCAGAGGCAGTCTACCTGCATTCCTATGCTGTTTGGGGAATTTAGCCACTGTGAGAACAGGATGGGCCTGATCCAGCTACGGGGCTCTGTGAGGAGGGAAGGGATCTAGGAGCCTTCATATGCAAGGAGCAAATGTTGGTCCTCTTTGTTCAGGAGCAGTATGGGCTCCTCCACACTTACACCTTTTCATAGAATTGTAGAGTTGGAAGGGACCTCAGGGGACATCTAGTCCAACCCCCTGCAATGCAGGAATCCTGCCCACAGCTGTTCCTAGTGGGACTCGGACCATGAACCTTCTGGTTAACAGCCAGACACACTGACCCATTTATATGCTAATAGTAACACATTGAACCTTAACTCCATAAAGATCAGGCAACCTTCCAGTCGTCCGGTTTAGGGAACCACCCACTCACAGTGCCTTAGTCTTATCTGGGCTGAGTTTCAGTTTGTTGGCTCTCATCCAGTCCATTACCGAGGCAAGACACTGGTCCAGCACCGGCACTGCCCCACCTGCAGATGTAGAGAAATGGAGATGAGTGTCATCAGCATACTGCTGACAGCTTACTCGAAACCTTAGATGACCCCACACAGTGGTTTCATGTCTTCTTCTTTTTCTTTGGCGATCACTCATAGCCAAGTAAGATTGTCTTCCATAAACACAGTTTAACAATGAGTCCGTAAGTGATTGCGGAGGCCAATTCTGGACGCACACGTCCTTCCACAGTGAGGACATAGGTTTCCAGGTGGGAGTTGATCACAATGTGGATTTGCCAAGCGTGCCTCCCTCTTAGCACATTTCTCCCTTGCATCCTGAGTTCTAGTGTCTTCAAAGCCCAGGACACCTTTGGTAAAGGCTGTTCTCCAACTGGAGTGCTCGCAGGCAAGTGTTTCCCAGTTGTCAATGTTTATACTACATTTTTTTAGATTTGCCTTGAGACAGTCTTTAAACCTCTTTTGTTGACCACCAGCATTACGCTTTCCATTTTTAAGTTCGGAATAGAGTAGTTGCTTTGGAAGACGATCATCAGGCATCCGAACAACATGACCCGTCCAATGAAGAATCATGGTTTTGACACTGGTGATCTTTGCTTCTTCCAGTACACTGGCATTAGTTTGCCTGCCTTCCCAAGTGATGTGTAAAAATTTTCATAGACACCATTGATGGAACCTTTCAAGGAGTTGTAGATGGCGTTTATAAGTGGTCCATGTTTCACAAGCATACGTGTCAGAGCTGGCTCCAGGTCCCAGCTCACAGAGGACCAACGCTAGCCGGCAGTAATGTACAAAAGTCTTTATTGAAGTACAGTTTCCATTTTCAAGCCGCAGCGCCCCAGCTCTACGTCTTGGAGCTCCATCTGAGTCTCCGCCCCCTGTACACCAGTTTAAGACTCTAACCTTACTCCACCTCTTCCGTCTCTCCTTTCTCCTCTGGGTCCTTCTACCCCCCGGGGTCCCTTCCGTCCTGGACTCTTCTGACGCTGACCCCCCTGAGTCTCCTCCCTCCTTTCGGCGGGCTTTAGGACCTGGCTCCCTATCCGGGCTGCCCACTGCGCCGCCCTCTTGTACATTTGAACTTGGCGCGCGCGCCCAGTCTCCGACCTTCCTTTTGACCGTTTCCTCGCTCTCCGATGGAGGTGTGGCCAATCCTGACTCATGTCCTCCCGCTGGCGGTGCGCCGCCTGATCCCGATGCCTGGGACTCCTCCCCCCTACTGCGCTCTGGTGGAGAAGCTGGTCCTGATTTCCAACTGCTGCTCTCTGAGTCCCCTCTTGCCCCTTCTTCCTGGGGTGTCCCCCTAGGCACCCCCCTTGCTCTGACCATGGGAGCCCCTTTCTGTGAATCCTCAGAGTCGCTGGAGAGACTCAGAGACCTCGGACGGCTGTCATCGCTAACATTTCCTTCAGATTCCTCCCCCTCGGTCTCTATTTCCTCCCTCTCCTGTGCCTCTGCTCCTGAGCCCCTGACAATACGGTACTGTTGGAAGTACAATAGCTTTTTAAACAAGCATTTTGGTTTCCCTGTGAATGTCCCCGTCCTCAAACACTCTGCACTTCAGTCGGGAGAAAGTTGCACTCTAAACAACGTAGGGGATGAGATTGAGCCCTGAGGAACCCCACATTGAAGGCTCCATCATGCCAAAGAGCACTCCCCAAGCATCACCCTCTGGAAACGACCATCCAAGTAGGACCAGGACCACCACAAATCAGCACCGCCCACTCCCAAGTCGGACAGTCGCTCCAGATGGATGTGACGATCAATGGTATCGAAAGCGGCTGAGAGGTCAAGGCGAATGAGCACAATACCCCTTTCTCTTTCCCTACAGAGGTCAGCGTACGGGGCCACCAAGGCAGATTCTGTGCCAAAATTCCCACGATTCACCCATAGCCTTGCAAAACAGGAAGCTGAAGATCTGTGATTTATGCTGCTTGGAACCAGGCAATTTTTTAATATCCTCTGCCTGCAAGGGGCCTGAGAGCGGCTCTCAGCTGTGGCGGTGGAGCACATTTAACAGCTCTTGCCTAATCCAACGACACTCCAGGCTAAAAAAACCCTCCGGCTGGGGAGGAAAGGGCAGCTGGTGAAAGCCCAAGAAACATGAAATGTCTCCCATAGTGATTCAGAGACCGATTTATTGGGACCGTGTGGTTTGACCCTCCGAAGATAACACAGGCTGCACAGCTTAGGCCGGCTGGACTCAAAACCACTCTTGACAGGCAGCCAGGAGAGAGTTGCAACAGGCCGTCGACTGAAGAAGAACGAGCCACCTGCCCCGAGGAGCTTACATATGTGACCCAGAACCATGAGAAAATATTGAGCAGGGCTGCTGGTTTTCTCTGCCGAAGGAAAACAAAACTCTGTGAGAAATCTGAAATATGCAAGTTTAATCAGTTGAAACGTGGATGCATTTGGATTGCAGGCAGATAGCCACAAAGAGATGTACACTCCGTGAGTTCTTTGTGGGATTGTCCCAAATTTCAATGTAAAATGCTATGTCCTGTACTGATACAGTTTTGTCCTGTATGGTGGTATCTCGGGTTAAGAACTTCATTCATTCTGGAGGTCCGTTCTTAACTTGAAACTGTTCTTAACCTAAAGCACCAGTTTAGCTAATGGGGCCTCCCGCTGCCGCTGCGCAATTTCTGTTCTCATCTTGAAGCAAAGTTTTTAACCCAAGGTACTATTTCTGGCAGCATCTTAAAAAGTAGACATCACCTTGCCAACAAAGGTCCGCATAGTAAAAGCTATGGTTTTACCAGTAGCGATGTAGGGAAGTGAGAGCTGGACCATCAAGAAGGCTGATCGCCAGAGAATGGATGCTTTTGGATTATGGTGCTGGAGGAGACTCTTGAGAGTCCCATGGATTGCAAGAAGATCCAACCTCTCCATTCTGAAGGAAATCAGCCCTGAGTGCTCACTGGAAGGACAGATCCTGAAGCTGAGGCTCCAAGACTTTGGCCACCTCATGAGAAGAGAAGACTCCCTGGAAAAGACCCTGATGTTGGGAAAGATGGAGGGCACAAGGAGAAGGGGACGACAGAGGACGAGATGGTTGGACAGTGTTCTCAAAGCTACTAACGTGAGTTTGACCAAACTGCGGGAGGCAGTGGAAGACAGGAGTGCCTGGTGTGCTCTGGTCCAGGGGGTCACGAAGAGGCGGACACGACTAAGCGACTAAACAACAACAACAACTATTTCTGGGTTAGTGGAGTCTGTAACCTGAAGCATCTGTAACCCGAGGTACCACTGTATTTCAGGTCTTCTCTCTCTCTCTGCCAAGTTAGGGATTCTCTCCAAATGCCTGTTTTTGAAAGGCTGTGTGAAAGGTCATGTATTTAAACTCTGGGTAGCCAAGCACAGACAGACTCACAAATTCATGTGTGTGCATCCTCTTAGCCTGCAATAGATTGTAATGGATTGCTTTGAAGTCACTTAAGAAATAGATGGGGGGGAATCACACCCCCCCCCCAACTTCCCTGCCCTACCCTACCCTGTATTTTGCTCAGGGCCGGATTTAGGTTTGATGAGACCCTCAGCTCCTGAAGGTAATGGGTCCCTTTATATGTCCAGCTGTTCTTTGCCAACAACAAATTGTCGCTGTTTTGTGTTAAATATATGCTATATGTCCAGTTACAGATAGGTAGCCGTGTTGGTCTGCCATAGTGTTTTTGTTTTGTTTTTGTTGTTTTTTTGTATATGCTATATGGTAATTGATGGACCTAATAGGTATCTAAAGCCATTTTTTTAATCTTATATTTTGGAAATGTACTTCCAGTTGTTGTTTTTCCTTTAATTTTTTTGGGAGCCCCCAAGAGAGTGGGGCCCTAAGCTATAACTTATTTAGCTTATACGTAAATCCGGCGACTGATTGTTGGGCGGCTTCCAGGTGACAGCCCTTGAGGTATTTGAATACGGCTCTCCTATCTCCTCTCAGTCTCCTCTTTTCCAGGCTAAACATAACCAACTCCTTCAACCGTTCCTCATAAGGCTTAGTATCCAGACCCTTGATCCTCTTGGTTGCGCACCTCCACACACTTGTCCACATCCTTTTAAACTGGGGTACTCAGAACCTTTACTGGCTCATTGTCACATTTGGATCAATCGCTCCAGTCACTTTGATCCCCCTTCCTGGAATGACCTCACACAGGGAAAGAGAGAGAGAGCAGAAAAGAAGTTGCCACTTTCCCCACAGTGTCTAAATAGAATCATAGAATGGTAGAGTTGGAAGGTACCCAAAGGTCATCCAATCCACCCCCCTTGCAATGTTCATTTTGTATTTTTAGACTGTGGCGCTGTGGTCTAAACCACAGAGCCTAGGGCTTGCCGATCAGAAGGTCAGCGGTTCGAATCCCCACGACGGGGTGAGCTCCCGTTGCTCGTTCCCTGCTCCTGCCAACCTAGCAGTTCAAAAGCACGTCAAAGTGCAAGTAGATAAATAGGTACCACTCCGGTGGGAAGGTAAACGGCGTTTCCGTGCGCTGCTCTGGTTCACCAGAAGTGGCTTAGTCATGCTGGCCACATGACCCGGAAGCTGTACGCCGGCTCCCTCGGCCAGTAAAACGAGATGAGCGCCGCAACCCCAGAGTCAGTCACGACTGGACCTAATGGTCAGGGGTCCCTTTACCTTTACCACCCTAAGATCTTTGGATGAAGAGTGATGATGATGATGCAAATTCAGATGATGATGATGATGATGGAATCTCAGTTTAAAAAACTGCAGTGAGTTTGGCCACTGCTAAGATGCATTCCCTCTGCTCCCAAACCCAGTAAACCTTTTTTGCATGCAGACCAGATGCAACCCTCATGGCCCACGAACTGCCCTATGGAAGATAGTAACAGATAATTCTTGCCATTTTCCTGGAGTTCAGGAACGATAAAGCCCAAACCCTCTGTTACGTTCCTGCGCCTTTCATGTTTGTTTCCATTGGAACCCCTCGATATACTTTGGACGGTCCACAAAAACACGGGATACAGTTCCATTTCCTCCTCTGCTGAGAGGCCTTTAAAAGATCTCATGAAATTAAATGCAAAGTGAAACCGTACACAGAGAAAAATCTGCGGGACTGTCTCCTTACTAACAGAAATACAGCGGACGTCCTAGGGCCCCCTCTGGGGGGGGGGGGAGAGCCACGCATCAACATAATTTGGGGGCAAACACATGTCTTGTCAGCCTGGGTTGATGTTTTTCTACATCTGGGAGACTGAAAAACATTTTGAGAGGATTAGAACACCAATCTTGGTGCACAATTCTTTCAAAACTGAATCCAACACAGGCCTGGGGGTTTGGAGAAAGGTCCATAGTTCAGTGGCAAAGCACAACTCCCCAGATCCAGTCTGAAACAGGAAGAAAAGTTCATTTGCTCCTCATTGCAAAGCAAACTGTCCCAATTTGTACCTCCCGGGTTAACGCACAGGTCAGAGTACAATTCTGTTTTGGATTTCACACATTGCAATGCAGCTCTCTGCTCAAAAAGAGGCACCAAAATGCAAATTTTGGAAAGAAAGAAAGAAACTTGAAATTATGAGTACAATGGGAGTCTAAGAAGCCGGACAGATATCACAATGATCCCAATAAAGCTTTTCATAAACAGCTTCAAGAGATGGTCTGCATTGTCCAGCCTCCTTATTGCAGCCCATTGTTTGGACACAGCAATAATATTTAGTTTAAGTGCAGGGCATTTTACTGGCTGTTACATAGATCCCCATATCAGGGAAGAGCTGGTTGTGCAATGGGCTTGGCTTCCCAAAACTATATTAAGCTGAACAGGATTTCATTAATTTTTGATTAAGCCAAACTGGGTCCCGACAGTGGATCAAACTACCCCAAAGAATGCTTTCTCAAAGAAGTCTCTCCCACCTCTTTGAAAACGCAGTGTACCACTTTATAAATGGTTTTCTGCATAGCAGAACGTTGATGAATGTTAAGAAGGAGCAACTCCGAAGGAAACCCTGTCCATGCCATCCTCTTGGCTCTGATGAAGCTGGAGGCATGGGGTTTCTCTGTTGTCTCCTGCCTCCATCGTGCAGTCGGTCGCCAGCCTTTTCATCGCTTGATTCATTGGGATGCTTTTCTCAATTTGGGATCATGAAATCAGAATGGTAGAGATCCAAGGGTTATCTAGTGCAATGCAGAAAGCCCTGCAATGCAGAAATCACCGCAAAACAGTCTCTGGCAGATCCAACCTGTCTTTCTTGTTGTTGTTGTAGTTTAGTCGTTGAGTCGTGTCCGACTCTTCGTGACCCCCTGGACCAGAGCACGCCAGGCCCTCCTGTCTTCCACTGCCTCCCGCAGTTTGGGCAAACTCATGTTCGCAGCTTCGAGAACACTGTCCAACCATCTCGTCCTCTGTCGTCCCCTTCTCCTTGTGCCCTCCATCTTTCCCAACATCAGGGTCTTTTCCAGGGAGTCTTCTCTTCTCCTGAGGTGGCCAAGGTATTGGAGCCTCAGCTTCAGGATCTGTCCTTCCAGTGAGCACTCAAGGCTGATTTCCTTCAGAATGGAGAGGTTTGGTCTTCTTGCAGTCCATGGGACTCTCAAGAGTCTCCTCCAGCACCAGAATTCAAAAACATCCATTCTTCAGTGATCAGCTTTCTTTATGGTCCAGCTCTCACTTCCATACATCACTACTGGGAAAACCATAGCTTGAACTATACAGACCTTTGTTGGCAAGGTGATATCTCTGCTTTTCGAGATGCTGTCTAGGTTTGTCATTGTTTTTCTCCCAAGAAGTGGACGTCTTTTAATTTCGTGACTGCTGTCTGAACATTGATAGTGTTCTCCTCCATGATCTTCAACTTATTTATTCCATTCATGAATTACTTCCCATAGAATGCCTTAAAGTGATTTAACAATGAAAACCATTGCAGCCATTCAAAAAAGCAGCATTATTCTAATTATAAAAACAATTTCAGATTTGAGGCAGGCATTAAAAAGACACAATCGTTTTCAACCACAAAAACATGGCAGAAATGTGTTCAGCATCTGGACTTCAGAAGCAGGCTCTCTTATATCCCCGCAGTCATGGCTGTGCTTTGATTTACATGGGCTTAAAATGCAAAACTGCACACGTATAGATTTCCTTTTCTTTCTTTCTTTTTCAAAATCAAGGTTGGCAAACTTATCTTTGCTTTAACATGCCAGGAATGTTGAAGGAGTTTAAAGCATGGAATGCCAGCTTACTGCCAGGAGAAAAGAAAGGTTAATTGTGCAACTCACAGCTGAAGTGATATCCCGTTACACACCACCGCAGTCTCTAAGCAGTGGGAAACTCCAGGGGTTCCAGACGTTTACCTAGGGTTCAGTTTCCTTGGAATGAGGGTCAGTGGAGACTGAGGTGTCTTTAGGATATATGGTTTTATTTACAAGCTGAGCATAAGGCTCAGAAGTTTATCATCCCAACAGATCTGGCTTCTCTGTTAGTCACAGTTTTGGATCCAGCACAAAGCAAGGAGGTCTCTGTGTCTCCAGCATCCAGCATGCTTCCAGCTCTGCTAAAACCTAAAACTTGTTCTCCTATCTGGCAGGAGGTCAGGGGTAGAGGAATGGCCCACTCATTAGTCAGGAGAGCCCCATCACTTCGTGGTAGATCTTACAACCTTTGACATTCTTTTGGGATGCTGATGAGGACCTTTAAGTAGCCAGCTGAGGTCATTGTCTTACAAAGAAACTTGTCTGACCACGTCAGCAATAGAACCTTCTGTAGAGACATCACCTTGCCAACAAAGCTCCATATAGTTAAAGCTATGGTTTTCCCAGTAGTGATGTATGGAAGTGAGAACTGGACCATAAAGAATTGATGCTTTTGAATTCTGGTGCTGGAGGAGACTCTGGAGAGTCCCATGGACTGCAAGATCAAACCTCTCCATTCTGAAGGAAATCAGCCCTGAGTGCTCACTGGGAGGACAGATCCTGAAGCTGAGGCTCCATGACTTTGGCCACCTCGCGAGAAGAGAAGACTCCCTGGAAAAGACCCTGATGTTGGGAAAGATGGAGGGCACAAGGAGAAGGGGACGACAGAGGACGAGATGGTGGGACAGTGTTCTTGAAGCTACCAGCATGAGTCTGACCAAACTGCGGGAGGCAGTGGAAGACAGGAATGCCTGGTGTGCTCTGGTCCAGGGCGTCACGAATAGTCGGACACGACTAAGCGACTAAACAACAAAAATTTGATTCTAACTCTCACTGGGCACAGGACCCTGAGAATCAGAAGGGAACTCTGGGCATCATCCAGGCTGACCCTCTCCAAACCCACAACAATACATTGCTGTCTAAAGACCCGACTCTCCCAGCAAGACCATAAAGTTCAGAGCCTACAATTACCATGGAGGCTTCATTTTTAAAATCAATTACAATGAAAAATCACCCTCTGGGGTTGGAATTCACACCCAGGGCTCAGATGTGCAAGAGATTACATGCTGAGGGTTCAAAAAAGCAGAGTTTCTTCTCAGTGATATCAGAAGTCAAGATGAAGCTAGAAAGTCTACCAAGATTCAGCCCTACAGTGTCACTATTCCACCGGGAAGTTGACAAATCGAGGCACTGTTTTGGTGGTGCACAAAGCAAGCGCAGTCATGCTTCTGCGCTGAGCCAAGTCCTGCTCTGAAGAATTCCTGGCTGCATCTCCAGCGAGTAACTGAGCCAGGCAGATCCAACACACGCTTCGATGGATAAGAAACAAAACAAAACGCCCGTTCTTGGAAAGGGAGGCCCGGTTGGCCTGTGAATCGTGCGGCCCTAGTAAACAGCCAAAAGTGAGGCTGCCAGCCTGAGTGAGCTCATCTGTTTTTGCCAGGGAGGAAAATGTGAGAGCAAAGGTGTTTGACCACAAGCTGAGGCAAGAGCAGGAAGAACATAAGAAAGTCATAGAATCCTAGAACTGGAGAGTTGGAAGGGATCCCAAAGGTCATCCAATCCAGCCCGCTGCTTCGCAGGAATCTCAGCTAAAGCATCCCTGACAGATGGCCATCCAATCTCTGCTTAAAGGCATCCAAGGAAGCAGAGCCAATAATAATAATAATAATAATAATAATAATAATAATAATAATAATAATAATTTATTTGTTTCCCCAGCCACTCTGGGTGGCTTCCAACAAATATTAAAAATACATTAAAATGTCACACATTAAAAACTTCCCTGAACAGGGCTGCCTTCAGATGTCTTCTAAATGTCATGTAGCTGTTTATCTCTTTGACAACTGATAGGAGGGCGTTCCACGTGCAGGAGCCACGTTCGCAACCCGCAGCACCGTGTTTGCGCACGCACATGCCGCGATTTGGCACTTCTGTGCATGCACAAAGCGTGATTTAGTGCTTCTGCACATGTGCGAGTGCGAAAACCCAGAAGTAACCCGTTCCAGTACTTCTGGGTTTTGGCACGTCCGTAACCTGAAAGCACGTAACCTGAAGCGTCTGTAACCCGAGGTATGACTGTAATAATAGTAAGTTTATACCACACCCATCTGGCTGGGTTCCCCCTGCCACTCTGGGTGAATCCCAACAGAATATTAAAAACACGATGAAACATCAAACATTAAAAACTTTCCTAAACAGGGCTGCCTTCAGATGTCTTCTAAAAGTCAGATAGTTGTTTATCTCCTTATTTCCTTGATGGGAGGGCATTCCACAGGGTGGGTGCCACCACCGAGAAGGCCCTCTGCCTGGTTCCCTGGACCTCACTTCTCGCAGGGAGGGAACCGCCAGAAGGCCCTTGGTGCTGGACCTCAGTGTCCGGGCAGAACGATGGAGGTGGAGACACTCCTTCAGGTATACTGGGCCGAGGCCATTTAGGGCTTTCAAGGTCAGCACCCACACTTTGAATTGTGCTTGGAAATTCGGCAGGAAACCTTCAGAGCTCTAGTGTAGGCTTGTTTGCGGTCCTTAGGCTTCAGCCATGGAGCGTAGGCAACGGGATTTGCGAATCCAGCCCGTTCTGAATCTTTTCAGAATAACCCCGTTGCCAGGTGTGAGGTCCAAGTGGGAAAACAGCACAGACCAAGGGCAGCAGTGATTCCTCCAGCAGACTTGGTAAGAAGGGACCAGGAGAGGTTTTAAAAAATAAACAGACTGGTAGAACAGTATGTCCAAAACCGCGAAACTTGCAAGGCGATTCCCTCCCCCTGAAACCTCCCAGAACATCAGCCTCTTTGCTGGGCTAGTCAGCTTGCAAGCCCATTTGCAAATGACCCATTCAGCATGGTATGTGTTTGTGCAAGCTGAAATATCACAACCTGCAGCCTGTAATGGACATCTGCAAGCAGTCAAGGCAGTGCTGGTCAACTGTGTGTTTTTGTTACCTGGAAGCTGAGTTACTCATTTTCCTGCATTAAATCTTTAATTAAAACAATTTTTAAAAAAACACCTACACGTGCACACATTGCATTCCCATTGGCTCAGTCAGAAAAAGCAGGCAGCTAGGATAAAGTGACAGGCATGTAAACCGTCCCGCGATATCTCAATGAAGGTTGGTATATAAATCTAAGAAGTAATACTATTATTTATTTACAGTGGTACCTTGGTTCTCAAACTTAATCCGTTCCAGAAGTCCGTTCCAAAACCAAAGCGTTCCCAAACCAAGGTGCGCTTTCCCATAGAAACTAATGCAAAATGGATTAATCCGTTCCAGACTTTTAAAAGCAACCCCTAAAACAGCGATTTAACATGAATTTTACTATCTAACGAGACCATTGATCCATAAAATGAAAGCAATAAACAATGTACTGCAGTCACACAATCAATCAGTAGTTGAACTGGGTTCCACACAGTCACAAAAACAAAACGAAAAAGCCTCAAAAACAAAAATTCAAAATAAATAGTAAAAACAGACCTCAGCGTTACACTCAAAATGGAAGTGTGGCACTCAGATCGGAAGCATAACACTCAAAACAGAGCATGTCTGGCTTCTGAAAAAATGTTCAGAAACTGGAACACTTACTTCTGGGTTTGCAGTGTTTGGGTTCCAAGTTGTTTGAGTACCAAGGCGTTTGAGAACCAAGGTACCACTGTATTTTATAAAATTTATATATCGCTTGATTGTAAAACAAACAAACAAACCTCAAGGTGGTTTACCAAAAAAAGAGAGAGATAAAACAATGAAATTATCCATAATAAAAATTAACAATAATTTATAACTTCCAGAAAGTTAAAATAACAGCAGACCGAAAAGAGATGAAAACTCGCATTGACTTTCTGAACATCTGGGTAGGCTTATTCAAACAAGAATGTTTTTATCAGGCTCTAGAAAGAGTACAGGGATGGCATCAAGAGGCAGGTAGTTCCAAAGGGTAGGATATTGAGTTCTTGCAAATGCTGAACAGGTGTTGCGTGGTGATTCCCGCCCCCTCCCACAGATGGAGTAAATAAAGACACCGGACACCAGAATTTAGGTTAATGGGCGAAAAATGGACACAACTTTATTGATTACAGGTAAGAGCGGTATTGGCTTTAGGCATTGGCCCTAACAGACTATCCGGTCTAACCGGGAAGGGGTTAAGCACCAACAGGGGGAGCCCCCGAGATGCACATCCCTAGGCGCTCCCCAAGGGGTTACCGCTCGGGAGCGCGCTTTAGGCCCTAGCCTCCATAGGTTTCGGACGAGGCGACGCCCCCGGAGTCCTTTAACGAACTACCCTTCAAGATTTGGGGGAGGTGGTGGCGTTCCTCCCCCCCGACTTCATTTGCATAACAATACCCCTGCCAATGCCTAACCGCCAAAACCAGGAGTTGTGATGTTTTGCTACGAGGTAGGCGAAAAAAACCAAGTGGCTTCAAAATGCAGCCAATTAGCCAAATGGAAAAACTCCTACCAGGCCCCTTGCAGCGACCAGCCGAAGCCCATAGCAAAGTCTGAATGCAAACCTAGAGGGTGGGTGGGTGGGAAAAACCTCAGCTGCTGAAAGGAAGGAAAAGGGGCGAGCCAGGGCTGCCCTGACCTTAAGAGCACCTGGTAAGCCCGCCCCCTAGCGCCAGCCGATTGGCTGGCGCTGAGGGCGATGAATATTGATGAGATAGGGGAATCCCTGAGTCCCGCGGGGCTGACGCCAGCCCCGCGAGATTGGCGTGAGCCCGCAAACCCCCCCCCCTCTTGAGGTCGGGAGTGGCTTTATGTGACACCTGCAACTTCGGCTGATAGATAAGTCAACCGCTTTAGCACCATCTGGGATCGGTTTGACCCAACGGACCAGCAGAATGGATCCCACCTGGTTCTGATCCAGCTCCTATCTCGGGCCGGCCTCACCCGACCCTCTTCCCTCCAGGCTTGACAGCCACCCAGGCCTGCTTTCCACCACAGCAACATCACAGCCAGCTCTCGCTATCATGGCTTGGAGGCGAAGGGCTGGGGGAATGTTCTGCTCCATTTCGTCCCTGCCAAATCTAATTGTAGTCGTGTGGAAGCAATTGAACCAGGCCGTGGATTTTATTAGAGAGCAACGGAGCAAACTGAGTGGGCGTGATTTGTTTTCCTGTTCCCTGACCCATCTCATTTTCTCCTGAAGTCGACTTGCTGATGTTGTTGTTGTTGAGTCGTTTAGTCGTGTCCGCCTCTTCATGACCCCCTGGACCAGAGCACGCCAGGCACTCCTGTCTTCCACTGCCTCCTGCAGTTTGGTCAAACTCATGCTGGTAGCTTCCAGAACACTGTCCCACCATCTCGTCCTCTGTCGTCCCCTTCTCCTTGTGCCCTCCATCTTTCCCAACATCAGGGTCTTTTCCAGGGAGTCTTCTCTTCTCATGACGTGGCCAAAGTATTGGAGCCTCAGCTTCAGGATCTGTCCTTCCAGTGAGCACTCAGGGCTGATTTCCTTCAGAATGGAGAGGTTTGATCTTCTTGCAGTCCATAGGACTCTCAAGAGTCTCCTCCAGCACCATAATTCAAAAGCATCCATTCTTCGGCGATCAGCCTTCTTTATGGTCCAGCTCTCACTTCCATACATCACTACAGGGAAAACCAGAGCTTGAACTATACGGACCTTTGTTGGCAAGGTGATGTCTCTACATTCTGCCGCATACTTTTCTCTAAACCAAGAGGGCCAAAATGCTTCAGTTTTTCTTGCTGGTGAGAATAACTCTGCACATGCTCTCCCTCCTTAAGCAGAATCCCTCTGATCAAAGGAAAGCAACTCCAAGCTGCTGCAGAGAAACTCCCCCCCTGTCTTTTTATCCCGAACCCAGATCCCAGAGGTGCAATGATTGCCGCGTGTCTGAACCAGGAAATGAACCAGCCCTCTTACTGCCAGTGGGGGGTCCCATTATCAAACAGGTTCCACTAATTTGACTGGAGCCAGAAATCTACTTTATGTGCCTCTACAAATAGACGTTATTCCCTTTTTTTTGTTTTCTTTTTTTTTATTCTTGTCTCCTTTCTGGTCCTGTCCCAGCAAACACTCTGTCAGCTAAACCACCCAAAATCCTTCCAGCCCTTTAGCTCTGCGCCAGGAAGTGTGGAAATTGTGAGACAATTGACATGCTGTGTTTGCAAGCTCAAAGAGAGAACTTCTTCATTTTTTATTTTTATTTTTTAAAAAATGCATTTGGAGAGATGTTTTTGTTTCTTCAAAAGCTCCGTCTCGTTGCCTGTGCCCTGCCTCGAGACCCGGGGAAACCTCAGAGAAACGCATCCTTGCTTTGGCCTCCTGCAGATGCGATGGCAGCACAAAGAGATGAGATGTGCAAGGACCAGCCACGTGGAGATCTTGCAGAGCGTGCAACACTTTCCCCCTTCCCCTCCCTTTCTTGCAAAGCTGGGGCTCCTTGCCCTGGCAAAGATCAGGAAGAAACACTGCGTGGAACTAGAAGGCGATCTCATGTTTTTAGTCAAATGTTGAGCGGGATAAGGATGGGGGAATGAAGGAAGAGTCCTGCAGCTGGGTCAAGGCACCATGGCCAAAGTGGCCAGCCAGATGCCCTCAAGGGAATGCCCCAAGAAGGACCTGAGGACAACTGCAGCCCTCTATCAAGAGCAGAAGAAGAGTCTGGTGGATCAGGCCCGTGGCCCATCTAGTTCAGCATCCTGCCCTCCCAGTGGCCGACCAGACGCTTGTAAGAAACCCACAAGTAGAATCGAAGCACAAGAACACATCTCGCCTCCTGCAGTTCCCAGTGTAATAATAATAATAATAATAATAATTGTTGTTGTTTAGTCGTTTAGTCGTGTCCGACTTTTCATGACCCCCTGGACCAGAGCACGCCAGGCCCTCCTGTCTTCCACTGCCTCCTGCAGTTTGGTCAACCTCATGCTGGTAACCTCGAAAACACTATCCAACCATCTCGTCCTCTGTCGCCCCCTTCTCCTTGTGCCCTCCATCTTTCCCAGCATCAGTGTCTTCTCCAGGGAGTCTTCTCTTCTCATGAGGTCGCCAAAGTACTGGAGCCTCAGCTTCACGATCTGTCCTTCCAGTGAGCACTCAGGGCTGATTTCCTTAAGAATGGATGCATTTGATCTTCTTGCAGTTCATGGGACTCTCAAGGGTCTTCTCCAGCACCAGAATTCAAAAGCATCAATTCTTCGGCGATCAGCCTTCTTTATGGTCCAGCTCTCACTTCCTTACATCACTACTGGGAAAACCATAATAATAATAATAATACCATAATAATAATAATATTGTTGTTTATACATACATGCATACATACATACATACATACATGTTTTGTTGTTTAGTCGTGTCCGACTCTTCGTGACCCCCTGGACCAGAGCACGCCAGGCACTCCTGTCTTCCACTGCCTCCCGCAGTTTGGTCAAACTCATGCTTCGAGAACACTGTCCCACCATCTCGTCCTCTGTCGTCCCCTTCTCCTTGTGCCCTCCATCTTTCCCAACATCAGGGTCTTTTCCAGGGAGTCTTCTCTTCTCATGAGGTGGCTTCAGGATCTGTCCTTCCAGTGAGCACTCAGGGCTGATTTCCTTAAGAATGGATCGGTTTGATCTTCTTGCAGTCCATACATACATACATACATACATACATACCCCACCCATCTGGCTGAGTTTCCCCAGCCACTCTGGGTGGCTCACAACAGATTAAAAACAGAATAAAACATCAAACATTAAAAGCTTCCATAACAGGGCTGCCTTCAGATGTCTTCTAAAAGTCAGATAGTTGTTTATTTCCTTGACATCTGATGGGAGGATGTTCCACAGGGTGGGCACCACCACTGAGAAGGCCCTCTGCCTAGTCCCCTGTAACCTCACTTCTCGCAGTGAGGGAACTGCCAGAAGGCCCTCGGTGCTGGACCTCAGCTTCCGGGCTGGATTATGGGGGTGGAGATGCTCCTTCAGGTATACTGGGCTGAGGCTGTTTAGGGCTTTCAAGGTCAGCACCAACACTGGTCTTCAGAAGCACATTGCCTTTGGCAGTGGCTGCAGAACATCGTCATCCTGACGTTTAGCCACCGATAGTCTTACCCTCCATGAAAATGCCAATGCTTATGATTTTTAGAAGCACATTATTTAAATTTCAATGCAGGAAATTGCATACAGGGTAAGACCATTCTTATCTTACTCTCGACTCCCCCATCCATGCTATACATTTAAAGCAGCATCAAACCACTTTAAACCGCCACGGCTTCCTTCAAAAACCCTGGGAACTGTAGTTTTCCAAGGGTAGCTAGGAGATCCCCATTTCCCTCAGAGTGCTTTAACAGCCGGCCCCTTTTCCCGGGGAATTGTGGTTCGGAGAAGGTCAGCTCCTGCTTCTTTCAGTGCAGCTTAGGCAGGAGAATGTCCCCACCAGAGCGGGATTTTCAAATAATAAATAACCCTCCTGGTTGTGGCAAGTGCCTTTCCCTGCCGAAGAATCGCACCCAGCAGCAAGCTCCAGAGCACCATGAGAAAACCGGGCCTGTTTAAACAGCCAGAGCTGTTTTCGCTCCGCGGAGAACGTAATCCCATCTCCAAATCCTCTTTTCCCCCAAATCCCCCTGCGGTTCCACCTCCAATTAGCAACCAGCTCTTCAAATCCCACAGCCTAGCCTGCTTAGCGCAACCTGAAGGCTTGCCGGCTGCGCTCTGTGCCCTAATTTGTACCAAATATGCTCCATTAATATCCTCTCTTATTCCCCCCACTATAAACAAGCAGTTGCATCACCAGGGACTTGGGGCCAGGTGGATATGAGGAATATCCCCCCCCCCCAATAATGACTATTTTATTATTATTTGCCTGGGTCTGGCTCCCATCCCGCATTGCCCCAGCCTTGCAGAACATTTTTAACCCCCTAGAAGTGAAAAGAAAAACGGGCTTGTATTGCTGCATTCCTTTTGCATTTGACTTTTTCTTTGCTGTGCGTAGAGAGCATGGCTTAGTGGTAGGGTTTTCTGTTTTTTGTTTTGGAAGGGGTGTTAGTTGGACCGGCAAGGCCAAAGTCATGTTTACACCGCAGGTCTCAACTTGCAGCCAGTTCTGGAGCCCACAAAGAACAGGGTGCTCCACCCATGTTTTTGGCCTGTGTGTATCCTTTCAACCTCCCTCCCTCCCTCCCACGTTGCTGCTCCGGTCCTGGCCAGCTGTGGAACACACAACAGGGGTTGCCTAGCAACCGCATCAGTCCCTCCCAGTTGGGGGGGACCACAGAGAAGCAGCAACCACATAGGTTGAAACCTTGAAACCTTGACATTCAGGAGCCCCCAGCTGAATATGGCCTGTCTTCCTTTTCCTCTTTGAAATCAGTCTCAGTCTCATTCAGTTTTATTGCACATAACCAAAGGCTGCCGCAATGTACACAGAATTATTTGACAATTAAAAATATATATACTGAATTGATAAAAAAGACTTAAAACATTTATATTATTAAAACATTACGTACTCTAAACGGAGCTATAAAAGTACCCCAATGTACAAATAAAAACATTAAACAATAAAATTCATAAGCTAAAATCATCACATGGTCACTAATATTAAAAACAATATCAATTAATACAGTGTGCAATTTATACTCAGAGTTTGGTGACAAAGATAGAGCATAGCCTGATGTAGATAGATAGGATCAAATGAATTGAAATCATTTTTATTTGATTTTACAACTGCAAGTTTATCACAAAGAGAATTGCAAAACTATATACAGTGGTACCTCTGGTTGTGAACGGGATCCGTTCCGGAGTCCCGTTCGCAACATGAGCAGAATGCAACCCGTGTCTGTGCTTGCAAGGATCGCGATTCGCCGCGTCTGTGCATGCACGTGACATCATTTTGACCGTCTGCGCATGCGCGAGCGGCGAAACCCGGAAGTAACCCTTTCTGGTACTTCCGGGTCGCCGCAGGACGCAACATGAAAAAACGTATCATGAAGCAAACGCAACACAAGGTATGACTATAAAGAGATTTCTCTGAATCTCCAGACTTCCGCTCCTCCCCATCCCCTCCATGGGTTCTTATGTCAACATAGGGATGTGGGTGGCGCTGTCGTCTAAACCACTGAGTCTTTTGGACTTGCCAATCGGAAGGTTGGCAGTTCGAATCCCCGTGACGGGGTGAGCTCCCGTTGCTCTGTCCCAGCTCCTGCCTACCTAGCAGTTCAAAAGCACATCAAAGTGCAAGTAGATAAATAGGTACCGCTGTGGTTGGAAGGTAAACGGTGTTTCTGTGCGCTCTGGTTTCTGTCACGGTGTCCTGTTGTGCCAGAAGAGGTTTAGCCATGCTGGCCACACAACCCGGAAAACTGTCTGTGGACAAACGCCGGCCACCTCAGCCTAAAAGCGAGATGAGCGATGCAACGCCATAGTTGCCTTTGACTGGACTTTACCATCCAGGGGTCCTTTACCTTTACCTTTTTTACCTATGTCAACATTTACAAGGAGAAGGGGACGACAGAGGGCGAGATGGTTGGACAGTGTTCTCGAAGCTACCAGCATGAGTCTGACCAAACTGCGGGAGGCAGTGGAAGACAGGAGTGCCTGGCGTGCTCTGGTCCATGGGGTCACGAAGAGGCGGACACTACTAAACGACTAAACAACAACAACATTTACAACGGCATATTAATCTGTTATCCAAATTTTGGTCCATCTGAATTATCCTTAGCCTTTGCTACCTTACAAGTGAAATTAAAATCCTGCTAATGTTTTCATCTGCTTACAATGGTCTCCTGAGTACATTATAAATTGTTCCCATTCTTTTTTTAAAGTTCTTGTCCTCTTAGTTCCTGAGCTTTCCAGTAAATTTAGCCATTGCTGTTGTCTTCCTTTTCCCATCTTTGTGTCCCAACACCCCTGTTTCCAATAAGGGAGCGTGTTTTCATAATGTAGCCTCGCAGACACAAACAGTCTTGTGCAAAATCTTTGCTCTTGGGACCACAACAGAAAGCATTTTAGCCTGAGCTGCAGTTCTTTTCATGAAAGGTGGCCCTCACGCAGTCCAGCTTTATGCTACCTATTTTTGCATGTCCAATTTTTGCTTGTCCGGTGAACCGTTCAATTTCTCCTTTCCTGTTTTCATTTCTGCACTCCCGTCTTGTGTGCTCGCACCTACATTTATCCTTTGCAAGCCACTTTAGTCTAAAAATTGTTTGTGTGTGGGGCGAGGGAAGGAAGCAAGGTATAAATATATAAACTGCAAGAGCTCAGAGCCTCTGGGTGTGACCTCTCAAACTGGGCGCCAGAAATAGATGTGGTCTTGTCTAATGGGGCAGCTCAAGACATCTCAGTGGCTGAGGCAGAAACCTCTTTTCTGCAATCAAGTGCGACATTGTTGTTGTTGTTTAGTCGTTTAGTCGTGTCCGACTCTTCGTTATCCCCTGGACCAGAGCATGCCAGGCCCTCCTGTCTTCCACTGCCTCCTGCAGTTTGGTCAAACTCATGCTGGTAGCTTCAAGAACACTGTGCAACCACCTCGTCCTCTGTCGTCCCCTTCTCCTTGTGCCCTCCATCTTTCCCAACATCAGGGTCTTTTCCAGGGAGTCTTCTCTTCTCACGAGGTGGCCAAAGTCTTGGAGCCTCAGCTTCAGGATCTGTCCTTCCAGTGAGCACTCAGGGCTGATTTCCTTAAGAATGGATGCGTTTGATCTTCTTGCAGTCCATGGGACTCTCAAGAGTCTTCTCCAGCACCATAATTCAAAAGCATCAATTCTTCAGCGATCAGCCTTCTTTATGGTCCAGCTCTCACTTCCATACATCACTACTGGGAAAAAGAAGGTACAGGGTTATAAAGACTAGGACAAGCCGCCTGAGAAACAGTTTCCACCCAAATGCAATTTTGGTTTTAAACACATTGTAAGGTAGTCTCTGTGGGAGTATATTGTATTTAAAAATGGGGTATCAGAGTTTTTAGGGGGCTAACCAGGTTGGGATATCTGGGATAGCAGGCTTGTTGGGTTTTGAATGTGTAGATTTTTCAATTTCATTGTTCTGTATGGGACAATGACAATAAAGATTATCGTATCGTATAGATCTGGAAACCAAGCCTTATGAGGAATGGTTGAAGGAGCTGGGAATGTTTAGCCTGGAAAAGAGGAGACTGAGAGGAGATATGAGAGCCATCCTCAAATATCTCAAGGGTTGTCACAGGGAAGATTGAATAACATTAGGAGATGTCCAGTAGGACCTTGGAATTCTATTTTGGGCCCTATACTTTTTCTCCTAGAATTTTAAGACCGCTGAAAAGACTCCTGCTTGAAAAAGACCCAAGGGCTGGATGAATCCATTTGGTCAGATCCAATAAGATACCTTTAAGGCTTTTCGCATGGGATCAGGCCATTCCTGACCCACCGAATCTGGCATATATGTGCAACGACTCTGTCTAAAGCGGCTCGTGAATCCCTGCCAACCACACAAACGCTCAGGCTCAAAAAACATATACTTCCATACATCACTACTGGGAAAACCATAGCTTCAACTATACGGACCATAAGCGCTACATAAATTGTATGAAATAAATAAGTAAAGTCCAAATCGCTTCCTCCTTTCCACTAACAGCCATGGGAAATTAGTGGAGAATCGGTGGCTATTAGCCATGTTGACTATGTCCTGCTTTCACTGCCAGAAGCAGTATTCCTCTAAATACCAGTTGAAAGTTGAACTGGCAGAAATGACCGGCAGAATCCGAGACCAGGGAGAAGAGTCGGTGGAAGAAGATTGGAAGAAATTTAAAGACTATCTACAGAAATATTGTAAAATTAATGAATGTTAGAATGATGTCGGATGAAAAGTTATGTGGTTTTTAGCTATAATGCTATAAGGAGTATGAAAAAAATGGACTATTAACAGGCAAAAAATTAATGTTACATTATCTTAAGATTAAAGACTAGGATAAACAAAGAGGGGAAGGATTTGCTGAACTAACAAATTGAACGGGAATACAAAAAGGGAGGTGTGAGGAGGTCCGGGAAACAAGCAAATGAAAGATAAGTGATGGAAAGATGGAATTGTTTTTTTAAAACTATTTTTATTTTGTATTTTTCTTTTTTCTTTTTTCATTTTGTAAAATTCTAATAAATATCTTTTTTTAAAAAAAATACCGGTTGAAAGGAGTGGGGTTGGACTAGATGACCCCCAGGATCCCAACTCTACCATTCTTAAGAAGCAGCTCCTAGGATGCTTTGCAAAACCCTGTTTCCACCTCTCTCCGCTTTAAACAAGTGTTTTCCGTCTCCTGCCTTTGATGGGTTGACTAAACTGTTCTCCCTTTCCCCCTGACATACTTTTAAATATTTAAAATACTCAATACATTCCCTCCCTAGACTAAACATCCCCAGTTCCTTCTGCCTGCCCTCATACTATTTGTGCTCAGTTCTCTGAAAATATCCTTCTGGAATGAAGGGTTGATTCTGCGGCTTCTCTGAAGGCCAGGAGATGCCACCTGGCTTATATTTGTCTCTGGTTTGGCACTCACTGCTTGTAGGATGAAGCCTTCCATGTTTGGAGTCCCAGATTTGAGCCGGTCTTTGAGCTGGGTCAAGAGGTTAGTAGGCCCTGGCTGCCTCTGAAAAAGTTTGTAGAGGAGGAACATGTGATAGTGGTCAAGAATTCTCCCTATGTCTCATTTCCCCCCCGATTTATTTCTACACATTTTTGTGGTGTGTCCATTTATTTGTTGTTGTTGTTTAGTTGTTTAGTCGTATCCGACTCTTCGTAAACCCATGGACCAGAGCACGCCAGGCACTCCTGTCTTCCACTGCCTCCCGCAGTTTGGTCAAACTCATGCTTCGAGGACACTGTCCCACCATCTCGTCCTCTGTCGTCCCCTTCTCCTTGTGCCCTCCATCTTTCCCAACATCAGGGTCTTTTCCAGGGAGTCTTCTCTTCTCATGAGGTGGCCAAAGTCTTGGAGCCTCAGCTTCAGGATCTGTCCTTCCAGTGAGCTCTCAGGGCTGATTTCCTTCAGAATGGAGAGGTTTGATCTTCTTGCAGTCCATGGGACTCTGAAGAGTCTCCTCCAGCACCAGAATTCGAAAGCATCAATTTTTATTTTCTCCTAATTAACACATTTTTGTGCAATGTTTTGATTAGGGATGGGTGATCCATCTGTTTTGGTTTTCCCCAGGTTCTCATTTTTCTTGTCCCCTCCAGCCAGCTGAGGTAGGAAAAGGCCCACCCCTTTGTCTCCATGGCAACAGAGCAGCCTTTTTGGATATGTTCATGATACTTATCTAGCCAGCCAAAGCCATTAGCTCGACAAAGGAACTGATTTGGCAGGCTTCTGCTTATGCATTCTGCCCTCAGAGAAACAAGATTGCAGGTTTGGAAGGGACCCAGACTCAACCCCTCCTCCTCCCAAAAATTCATAACAATATACAATTTTGTCTAAGATGCAAAGTTCAGAAGAACTGCATTGCAAAATTCAGAGAAGTGCAAATTTCAAAGGAGAGCTGTGCTCTGCTTCTTGCATTGCATTCAAACGTGTTGATTAAGAAGGTCTGCCTCTCAAGGCTGAATCTTATCCCTTCCCCTTCTCTAGACTTTGGGTTTAAAAGGGTTTAGTGTATCCCTCTTTGGGATCATCTCTTAAAATTCCCTTGCCCTTTAATCTCAACTTATTTGCCAGGGTCAATGATTGGCAGCTCCAGGGATCCTGCCAGCTTCCCACTCCAGAACGCCCACAAACCTCAGCTGGAGTCAATTACAGTGCAGAGAGTCCAGTCCAGGCTCCAAATTGCCAATCCAGAAAGCAAACCTGATTATTAAGCAATTAAAAGGAGGAGGCGGGCAGGACAGACAGTGCAACCTGGTCCTTTTGGTCTTCTTCAAGGATCTGGACATTTTGAAACAGCTGGGCAGCAAAAACCCCAAGGAGCTTCCAGCCTTCTGTGATCTTTACTTCACACCCCCAGAGAGTCATAACTTGGGAAGGAAAGAGATCGTCCCCAAACTCTGCTAGGAAGTTAGGCTTGAGATGAATTCATAGGCGTGCTTTCCAAATTTCTCTATGCATGCCTCGTAAACGGTTTTATTTTAGCTGAAACCATTTCTAAACCGATGAATGTTTAGAACTCTGCAAGAGGTACTCAACAATGCAATGCGAAAACAATGAAACACTGCCATAAAAAATCAATTTTATAGTGGGTTTTCATTGCGGTTAGCCATCCCGACTGGCATGGAGATACCAGGGGGGCGGGATATGCATAAATAAATAGCAGACACTAAATGAAATGAAATAACTGGCAATTCGTGTCATTCATAGCCACGAATAGCCTTGTCCTCCGTGAATTTGTCTCATCCTCTTTTAAAGCCGTCCAAGTTCGTGCTCATTACTGCTTCCTGTGGCAGGGAGTTCCATAGTTTACCTATTTGCTGCAGGAAGAAGGATTTTCTTTTATCAGTCCTGAATCTTCGAACATTTACCGTATTTTTCTCTCCATAAGACGCACTTTTTCCCTCCTAAAAAGTAAGGGGAAATGTCTGTGCGTCTTATGAAGTGAATGCTGCGCGGAGGAGGGATGTGTAAGCGGCTCCTGTCCGCTTTGCTGCTTTAAAGTGAGCCACGGAGGAGGGAAGGAAGGGGAACCATGGCTCCCATCCATCCCTCCGCCGTGGCTCACTTTAAAGCAGCAAAGCGGACAGGAGTTGCCTGCTTTGCTGCTTTAAATAGTTTAGTACAACATTTGATTCAGAATATTTTTTTTCATGTTTTCCTCCT
This sequence comes from Podarcis muralis, assembly GCF_004329235.1. Lineage (NCBI taxonomy): Eukaryota > Metazoa > Chordata > Lepidosauria > Squamata > Lacertidae > Podarcis > Podarcis muralis. Next base: position 122,245,694 of record NC_041314.1, read on the forward strand.
CTAAAAACTTGTTGTTGTTTAGTCGTGTCCGACTCTTTGTGACCCCCTGGACCAGAGCACGCCAGGCACTTCTGTCTTCCACTGCCTCCCCACTGTCCCACCATCTCGTCCTCCCTCGTCCCCTTCTCCTTGTGCCCTCCATCTTTCCCAACATCAGGGTCTTTTCCAGGGAGTCTTCTCTTCCCGTGAGGTGGCCAAAGTCTTGGCGCCTCAGCCACTGCCCCATGTACAGGGAGACATGTACTGAGGGATATATGGTTTCCTCTGTGCCTTGAGATGCCTTCTTCATCTCTCCCCAGTTTCCAGGCCTCAGAGCTCTCCAGAAGACCTGAAGGCGCTAACGGGGAACGTCAACCGGTTAAACGAAAGCTTCCGGGACCTCCAGCTGAAGGTTCTGCAGCAACCATTCAAAGGGGACTTCCTGGACCACATCTGGCGCCTGCAGGACCTTCTCCAGAACCACTCCGACTCTCTCCTGCTGATGACCAGCTCCCTTCAGAAGCTGGAAGGGGCCCTGGGGAGCCTGCGGTCCCAAGCGGATCAGACGGACCGGGCGGTCTCCGGCCTACGGGAGGCTTTGAACCAGCAGAGCGACTTGGCCCAGATGGAGATCTACAAGATCTCCGTGGAGGGGAACAGCAGCCGTCTCCTCCTGAGGCACCACGAGGGCTTGCTGACACAGCTGGCGTCCCGGGTGGAGGGCTTGAGCGACCAGCTGACCGTGGTGGGCGGGGAGGTGGGCAACATGAACCGGACCCTGTCCTACGACGTGGGCATCCACCACACCCGCATCCAGGACCTGCAGGTCCTGATCAGCAATGCCAGTGAGGACGCCCGCCAGATGCGCCTCGTCCACATCGCCATGGAGCAGCAGCTCAAGCACGAGTTGGCCATCCTCAACAATGTGACCGAGGACCTGCGACTCAAGGACTGGGAGCACTCCATCGCCTTGAGGGACATCTCGGTCATACGAGGTAGGGGTGGAGCGGGGAAGGCCAGCCGTTCTCACTGGGAATGAGCGGGCAGCGGGATGCTCAACAAATTTCAGGGGACAAAATAGAGGGTGGGGGAGGTTATTGGTTTGTTTTGCTTCTATTATGTGTTCTATGCCGGGGCATGCGCAGAATGCCCATCGCAATGCCAGCAGAGTGTGGCAAAAGAACACAGCAACACCAAACTGTTCTAGGAAGAGTCAGTTGATTTACTGACAGTATAATACAGTTTCACACAGCTGTAGATGCAGTCTCCTTGCAGCATGTAGACGATGCTCTGAAGCTTGCCTCAACCACATCAGCATTTATACTGTATATTGTGCTGAGTCATTCTCACATGCTTGCTGACTCGTTCTCACATGCTTAACTAGCTGCAGGTGCAGTATGAGGCACGGCCAAATTAAACAGCACACCAAAATCAGCCCTCTCTCGTCCCTTTTCCTCTGCATGCATAAAACCCCCATATAAATTAACATTTAATAATACTAATACTAATACTAATACTAATACTAATAATAATTTATTTATGCCCCGTCCATCTGGCTGAGCTTTCCCAGCCACTCTGGGCGGCTTCCAACAAAATATTAAAATACCATAATGCATCATACATTAAAAGCAGGGCTTTTAAACAGGGCTGCCTTCAGATGTCTTCTAAACGTCTGGTAGTTGTTTTTCTCTTTGACATCTGGTGGGAGGGCGTTCCACAGGGTGGGTGCCACTACTGAGAAGGACCTGTGCCTGGTTCCCTGTAACTTGGCTTCTCGCAGTGAGGGAACCGCCAGAAGGCCCTCGGAGCTGGACCTCAGTGTCCGGGTAGAACGATGGGGGTGGAGACGCTCCTTCAGATATACTGGACCAAGGCCGTTTAGGGCGTTCAAGGTCATCTTTTCATCTTGTATTTTTATGCTGCAAATCACCCTATGGATGAAGGGTGGTATACAAATTTAGCACATAATGATAATATGTAAATGATGATAATTGGGGTGGGCAGCTAATAACTCAGGAGCTAGAATCAGGATTCCAGATGACTTTAACAGGTTGCAGAACTAGGCCAAAACTAACAGAATGAAATTCAGTAGGGGCAAATGTCAGCTTCTACCCATAAGCAGAAAGAACCAGATGCACAAGTATAAGATGGGGAACACCTGACGTGACAGTAGTACATGTGAAAAGGATCTAGAGCAGCCTTTCTCAACCTGTGGTCCCCCAGATGTTGTAGTTCAACTCCCATCACCCCTATCTAGCAAGGCCAGAGCTCAGGGATGATGGGAGTTGTAGTCCTACAACATCTGGGGACCCACAGGTTGAGAAAGGCTGCTCTAGAGGTCTTGGTAGACCACAAGCTGAACATGAGTCAACAGGGTGATGCAGCAGCAAAAGAAAGGCTAATTCTATTCTAGGCTGCATCAAGTGAAGTCTAGGGTCCAGATCAAGGGAAGTCATAGTCCTGCCCTATTCTGCCTTGGACGGACCACACCTGGAGTCCTGTGTCCAGTTCTGGGCACCACCATTTAAGAAGGATATTGACAAGCTGGGAAATGTACAGAACAATGTGACCAAGATGGTAAAGGACCTGGAAACCAAGCCTGATAAGGAATGGCTGAAGGAGCTAAAAAACTGAATTCTTACAAATGCGGAACAGGTATTATTTGGCATCTGTAACAGTCCTAGTTCCGCTGATCAAGTGGGCATATATGAGGGCAAGGTAAAGGTAAAGAGACCCCTGACCGTTAAGTCCTGTCGCAAACGACTCTGGGGTTGTGGCGCTCATCTCGCTTTACTGCCCGAGGGAGCAGACGTTTGTCCACAGACAGTTTTTCCAGGTCATGTGGCCAGCATGACTAAGCCGCTTCTGGCAAACCAGAGCAGTGCACAGAAACGCCGTTTACCTTCCCGCCGGAGTGGTACCTATTTATCTACTTGCACTTTGACGTGCTTTCGAACTGCTAGGTTGGCAGGAGCAGAGACCGAGCAATGGGAACTCACCCCGTCGTGGGGATTCGAACTGCTGACCTTCCAATCAGCAAGCCCTAGGCTCAGTGGTTTAGATCACAGTGCCACCGTAGGTAAAGGGAAAAGGGAAAGGTCCCCTGTACAGTTAAGTCCAGTCAAAGGTGACTACAGTAGTATCTCTACTTACATTCCCCTCTTGTTAAGTATCCTTGGGGATACGCACACGGCAAACCCGGAATTATATTTCCGTGTTTTGCCGCACGCACATGCGCAGTAACGCTCTGTCATGCCACGTGTGTTCCCAGAACAGACACCTCTGGTTGCAGAAACCTCGGGATCCGACCGGAGCTCCAGAATGGATCCCGTCCGCAACCGGAGGTACCACTGTATGTGGTTGCGGCGCTCATATCGCTTTCAGGCCAAGGGAGCCAGCGCTGGTCCGCAGACAGTTTTCCGGGTCATTTGGCCAGCAGAACTAAACCGCTTCTGGGGCAACTGGACACCGTGATGGAAACCAGAGTGCACGGAAACACCGTTTACCTTCCCACCGCAGCGGTACCTATTTATCTACTTGCACTGGTGTGCTTTCGAACTGCTAGGTAGGCAGGAGCTGCGACAGAGCAATGGGAGCTCACCCCATTGCGGGGATTCGAACCGCCGCCCTTCTGATCGGCAAGTCCTAGGCTCTGTGGTTTAGACCACAGCACCACCCGCGTCCTTTATATATGAGGATAAGGCGACCTCGTAGGTAATATGCATTGTGCGCCATCCGAAAACCTTTAAATGATTTCTGAGTGATCACAGAGAAAGAGAGGTGGTCTGAGGTGTCACTTCAGGCAAAGGCTTAGTAGAGATTTTCACTGTCGGTATTTGGACCTGTCCTATAAACTCGAGCCACAAAATCTGCCATCCCAGGCAGCCTAAATGGGGTGGGGCGGGAGCCATTGCATTTTCCCATCTGGTGGAAACTCATGTGCTCCGTCGATCCAGGAGCTTTCCTTTTGGATGTTGTGCCCAAACCTCTGGATTTCTAATATCGGGATTGGCTTCACCACAAAGGGTTGCCGGAGATTTACTTTAGCAGATGGAGTCAGTGCCCTAAATGGGAAGGCCTCTTGCTTGCATTTTCAGGGTTCGTTGTGGGGACGGATGGGGGGATTGGACCCAGTGTCACCCAGAAGCTTGTGCACAGAGGGAATGGCTTGCGGTTCTGTGAATTGGAAGCCTTTTCCACTTGGGACACCCTGGATCCAGCCATATGTGAATCGCCCTGAGATCTTATGACGAAGGGCACTGTCAATAGTTCAAAGGTGTATACCGGCCCTGTATCCCTGAAGGAGCATCTCCACCCCCATCGTTCTGCCTGGACACTGAGGTCTAGCTCCAAGGGACTTCTGGCAGTTCCCTCGCTGCAAGAAGTGAGGTTGCAGGGAACCAGGCAGAGGGCCTTCTCGGTGGTGGCTCCCGCCCTGTGGAATGCCCTCCCATCAGATGCCAGGGAAATAAACAACTATCTGACTTTTAGAAGACATCTGAAGGCAGCCCTGTTTAGGGAAGTTTTTAATGTTTGATGTTTTATTGTGTTTTTAATATTTTTTTGGAAGCCGCCCAGAGTAGCTTCCATATTATTATTATTATTATTATTATTATTATTATTATTATTATTATTAGTGCTGGCACAGTAAATGATATGCCACCGCATAATTATTGCACCCCATTTTTTGGAAATAAAAACAGGCATAAAAATGTGACAATTATGTGGTGAATTGCGGTACTGTGATACCTCGGGTTAAGAACTTAATTTGTTCCGGAGGTCCGTGCTTAACCTGAAACTGTTCTTAACCTGAGGTACCACTTTAGCTAATGGGGCCTCCTACTGCCGCTGTGCCGCTTCTGCACAATTTCTGTTCTCATCCTGAAGCAAAGTTCTTAACCCGAGGTAATATTTTTGGGTTAGCGGAGTCTGTAACCTGAAGCGTATGTAACCCGAGGTACCACTGTATGTGGTCATATGAAACTTGTCTGTACCAGATTGGAAGTTCCTGCTTCCAAGCCTTTGGGAGGCCCAAACTGCATGGCATCTCGAATCGTGATGTTGCTGGTTTGGTTCTTGGACCTGGGGGCAGTTGCAGGGGCAGAAGAGGGGCCAGGTCAAAAACTGGGCAGAGATCAAGACCCATGGCAGCTACCAGCAACTAGATGCTTGGGCCAAGCCCTCACACCAGTGGCAGAGATTGTTGAGAAAAGTGTCAGGTCGGGGCTTCATAGAACCATAGAACTATGGCGAAGGGTGGGGTCCAACCCCCTGCGATGCAGAAATCCCGACCAAAACCTCGCTGCTTCGCATAGGTCATCCATCAGATACTCGTGGAACCTCATGTGGGAATAGCTGCACAAGTGCGCACCTCAACTGCTGTGGACACGGGCACACCCATTGCACGCTCCTTCAGTGCAACCTGTGAACAAGCATGAGCATTTAGTCTTCGTGAAATCACGGCCTAGGACCCTTGTACCAACGGGACCAGCTCTCCCAGTCTGCCCCACAGAGGACCTTAAGGTCCATAAATAGCAACACCCTAGAGGTCCCGGGCCCTAAGGAAGTCAGATTAGCCTCCACCAGACCCAGGGCCTTTTCAACACTGGCTCCGGCCTGGTGGAACGCTCTGTCTCATGAGACCAGGACCCTGCAGGATCTGATTTCTTTCTGCAGGGCCTGTAAGACAGAGTTGTTCCACCTGGCCTTTGGCTTGGAATCAACTTGATCCCCTTCCCCTCTTTCCTTTTTCCTTTCTCCTCCTGTGATGGAACTCCTATTTGGGGACTTCCCTGGCTTTTTTCTGGCCCATGTAGGACCAGTCTGGATAGTTGGCCTTGGTGAAGACTTGACGTTTTCATCCCCAGAAAAGTTTTGGAGTTTCTGCTGAAATGAGGCTACATTTTAATGTTGTATTTTAATCTTCTTTTTATGTTGTATTTCAATCAATTGTTTTTATACCTGGTGTTAGCTGCCTTGAGCCCGGTCTTGGCCGGGGAGGGCAGGGTATAAATAAAATTTATTATTATTATTTGGTGGTTTTGAAATGAAACCAGGGCTCGTCGCCCTTCTCTCTTTCCATTTTAGGGCCACCTGGACCGAAAGGGGATCAAGGCAATGAAGGGATGGAAGGAGAGCCCGGTCCTCCTGGTTTACCTGGCCTGCAAGGTAAGGCATCATGTGACCCATCAGTGTGTGTCCTGAGTTGGTGCACTGAAGGGACAGGAGAACAGAGCTCAAGGGCAGATTGTGCTCCTTCGGACTCTCCTAATAATAATGAATAATAATAAATTTTTATTTATACCCCACCCTTCCCGGTTCAGAAAACCGGGCTCAGGGCGTCTAACAACAAATTTAAAACACTTAATTGATGCAACAAAAAACAGCATAAAATACAGTACAAAACGTGAATAACAATAAATTCAGGATTCAAAAATCAATTTAGGGGGGAAATCCATCCAATAAACATTAGATGATCACCAGGGCTAGCTGGCTAAGTTAGTCCTACTTGGGCCAGCGAGGAGACCAGGGGAGAATTAGCTGTGGGATCCCAGAGCGGGTAATCTTCATAAAAAGGGAAGGAAGGGGAATAAAAGATCAGGCTAAGTTCAAAAGCCAGGCAGAATAGCTCTGTCTTACAGGCCCTGCAGAAGGAGGTTAAATCCTGCAGGGCCCTGGTCTCATGGGACAGAGCATTCCACCAGGTTGGAGCCATCACTGAGAAGGCCCTGGCCCTGGTGGAGGATAGTCTGACTTCCTTAGGGCCCGGGACCTCTAAACTATGGTTATTCATGGACCTTAAGGTCCTCTGCAAGGTGTACCAGGAGAGGCGGTCCCATAAATACGAGGTGCTCTGTTTGCCACAGCTCTGTGTATACTAAATGTCCCAATTCCAGGCATTTTCTTTGGACTTCCTAGAGGAGAAGACTATCGATGACAACTAGCCAACTCTGCCTCCACTGGATACCAGTGGCTGGAAACTCCTTGAGGCTCTTGAGATCGAATCCTGCTTACAGGTTTCCCATAGACATTTGATTGGCCGCTTTAGGAACACTAGACGGGCCACAGACCTGATCCTGCAGGCTGTTTCAATGTCCTTGTTCAAAAGATCTCAGGTAGGAGTTGACAGGCAAGTTGATTCCACCTGAAACTTTGGAAGGACGTTGATAGCATTGGCCTCCCAGTACGTTTCTGAGCACAATTCAAAGTGTTGGTGCTGACCTTTAAAGCCCTAATTGGCCTCAGTCCTGTATACCTGAAGGAGCGTCTCCACCTCCATTGTTCAGCCAAGACTCTGAGGTCCAGTGCTGAGGGCCTTCTGGCGGTTCCCTTACTGCGAGAAGCCAAGTTACAGGGAACCAGGCAGAGGGCCTTCTCGGTGGTGGCACCTGCCCTGTGGAAGCCCTCCCACCAGATGTCAAAGAGAAAAGTAACTACCAGACTTTAAGGAGACATCTGAAGGCAGCCCTGTTTAGGGAAGCTTTTAATGTTTAATAGGTTATTGTATTTTAGTGTTCTGTTGGAAGTCGCCCAGAGTGGCTGGGGAAACCCAGCCAGATGGGCGGGGTATAAATAAATTATTATTATTATTATTATTATTATTATTATTATTATTATTATTATGGTCTAGGTCAGCCTTTCCCAACCTGGTGCCCTCCAGATGTTTGGGGCTACAGAACCCATCAGCCAGCACATTGGAACAAACATCAGCCATAAGTGCTCAAAAGGTTCTCTCTGAAAGGGCCCTGCAGGAAAGTCTCAGCATCTGTTGGCTGCAAAATCCGGCTTGCAGGTTTCTGGTCAGCCGCTGGGAGTGCAGGGTGCTAGATTAGATGGACCACCACTGGCCTGATCCTGCTGGACTGCCACTACACTCTCCTGCTCTTAATGCAGGCTTCAGTTTCGCCCTAACAGCTCTTATCCTTTCCGTCTGATCTCAGGCCAGTCGCCCTCCGTGGTTCCATTCAAACAAACAAGAACGCTTTCTTCTTCGCTGCCTTCTCCCTTTGCTTGCGGAAGGTCTTGAGTTTACCCTGGCACTGCGTCGCTAACCACTAACCAGATGGCTCCCAGGCAGGAAGCAAAGGGTTAGCCTTAGCAGTGGGGAGGCAGATCTCTCCTCTCGGCTTAAAAGACTTGTGTTGGGGCAGCAATCTCTCGGGGGGGGGGGGGCTCCCTCTCTGGAAGAAAATCTTGGCACGTGAAAAGGTGGTGCTTGGTCGCTCGCGAACGCCGGTATTTTTCAGGGTCTTCAGATTTGTGGGTTTGGAGTGAGCCGCTTAAAGTTTCAAGAAACTCCCTCCCCCCCCCTCCTTCACCGAAACCGCTGTTTGTAGAAGGGAAATTCAATTAAAGCCCTGAAGGAAAACACGATTTTCTAGCTAAGTGGAAGCTTATGTTACGTGCTCTCTGAAAGCTCTTGGCCGGAGGACAGAGTGCCACCATTAACCACCTGTAATTGCCTGAGATTTCTGGCATGGTGGAGTTATGGGAGAAATGGCCTGGACTGGATTTAGATTTCCTGGGGGCTCCCCGTTGCCTGGGAGGGGGTGGAACAGGAGAGGATGCCTTGCTGTGGCTGCTTGCTGGGTTTTCATCTTGGGCCATGCCCTGTGTGAGGTCCGATTTTAAAGCTGCGGCTGGGCTGGGGTGCCCCTGAGCTCTTGCAAAGCTTATCCTTCATTTCCCAGTGGGTCTTACTCAACTTACACTCTCGCAGAATTCTAGAGTTGGAAGCAAGCCTGAAGACCATCTAATCCAGTGGTTCTCAACCTGTGGGTCCCCAGATGTTGTTGGACTACAACTCCCATCATCCCTGAGTTCTGGCCTTGCTAGCTAGGGGTGATGGGAGTTGTAGTCCAACAACATCGGGGGACCCACAGGTTGAGAAAGGCTGAATCCAACCCCCCTGTAATGCAGAAATTTGCAGCTGTTCCATACAGGGATCGAACCTGCAACCTTGGCGCATTCAGCCTTGCACTCTAACTAACTGAGATATTGGTTTGACTAGGGCCTCGCCCAAAATTTCTGCTTGAGCCATGCCTAGAAAATATGACTCTTTAGCGATAAAACAGAACAAACACCAATCTGTGGGAAACCCAAATTCTTTCTTTCTTTCTTTCTTTCTTTCTTTCTTTCTTTCTTTCTTTCTTTCTTTCTTTCTTTCTTTCTGCCTTCCTTCCTTATCTGTCATGTTTGTACAGTGGTACCTCTGGATGCGAACGGGATCCGTTCCGGAGCCCTGTTTGCATCATGAGCAGAACACAACCTGCGCCTGCATGTCTGCGCATGCGCAGGTCATGATTCGCTTCATCTGAGCATGCGCATGACGTCATTCTGAGAGTCTGTGCATGCGCGGGTGGCGAAACCCGGAAGTAACCCGTTCCGTTACTTCCAGGTCGCCACGGGACGCAACCTGAAAAGATTTAACCCAAAGCGACTTTAACCCGAGGTATGACTGTATTTTGAAAAAATTGTAATTTTTAAAAAAGAAAACCTAAATTGTTCGCTCTGAATGAGAGACCACTAAAGAGTGGTGGGGTCTTTTGGGGGGAGAGGTGGACAAAAGGCCACTTAGTGGGTTCATGGCAGAGGCAAGATTCGAACTGAGGACTGGGAAAGACCCTTGCCCCAAACCCTGGATATCTTCTGCCAGGCCCTGGAATGGACAGTCCTGAGGTAAGCAGGTTGATGGCTGAGCTCAATTTGAAGCATCTTCCTGTCATCCTTTCAACATTTGTCTGGAATCTTCCCTGTTGCTACTGAGACTTTTCCTGTCTGAATGCATTTCCTTCCACGGATGAGCAGAGCAGAGCCTGGCTTTGATTTAATTTAACTTATTTAATTATCTGTGTGTGGGCTTTGGGGTTTGTTGAATTTTGCAGACTAGGATTTATCGTTTGTAGGACCGCTTTTAAGTTTTGTAACGTTACATTTCCTAGTGCTTGCTGCTGAGATTTTTATTATTGTTATTTTTGTGGCTATTCCGCTTGATTCCCGTAAGTATAGTTGGCTTGCCTGTTGAGATTCGGACGGTGCCTGCCGTGTTGCATACCAAATCTTTAAAATGAGAGGTATTTGGAGCCTTTTGGGTTTTGACAATGGCCACCCAAGACCAGTTTAGGTGTAATGAGGTCGACATGAGGCAAAATGACTGCCGGGCGACTGTATTGGAGGAGAAAAGAGCAGTCCTTATGGCTTACATTGGCCCAAACCCAACTGCATATTCACCGTATCCTAAGGATACGGATGCAGCTCATTGGCCCATTTAAAGCAAATTTCTCCAAGGCCAATACCAGCACAGTTACTGATAAATCCAGCACTGGTGACAGCAGCCACGAAATTAAAAGACGCCTGCTTCTTGGGAGAAAAGCAATGACAAACCTAGACAGCATCTTTAAAAGCAGAGACATCACCTTGCCAACAAAGGTCCTTATAGTTCAAGCTCTGGTTTTCCTAGTAGTGATGTATGGAAGTGAGAGCTGGACCATAAAGAAGGCTGATCGCCGAAGAATTGATGCTTTTGAATTCTGGTGCTGGAGGAGACTCTTGAGAGTCCCATGGACTGCAAGAAGAGCAGACCTCTTCATTCTGAAGGAAATCAGCCCTGAGTGCTCACTGGAAGGACAGATCGTGAAGCTGAGGCTCCAAGACTTTGGCCACCTCATGAGAAGAGAAGACTCCCTGGAAAAGACCCTGATGTTGGGAAAGATGGAGGGCACAAGGAGAAGGGGACGACAGAGGACGAGATGGCTGGACAGTGTTCTCGAAGCTACCAGCATGAGTTTCACCAAACTGCGGGAGGCAGTGGAAGACAGGAGTGCCTGGCGTGCTCTGGTCCAGGGGGTCACAAAGAGTTGGACACGACTAAACGACAAAGATCCCTTCCCTCCTCACAGAGCCCTGTAGCTGGATCCGGCTATGAGGGATCCAAAGAGAAAAGAGGTCAACTGCTCCTGTGCTTCCACCAGCTTCTCCCCACTTGGCATTCCAAGCGGAGCAGGCAGGAATCCTGACGAGATTAAACTCTGTGCCAGGATCCGTCTCCTCCCAACTGCCTCTCGGGGAATGAATGTCTCATCTCACCTCTTAATAGATTGTTGTGCATCTTAGCAGGCCTTGCTCCTGTCAGAAGTGATCTGCCCTAAGGGTCCTTCCCACGCTCAGGAGATTAAGAGCTGAGTGGCCTTAGCATCTTATCTCATTGACATCCACGGAGCGGGAGGCTCTCCAAGAAACTGTCATCCCCTCGCAATTTAGAGAAAGCCGACATCGATCGTACCTCTGGGCACCGAGTCCTGTAATGTTGTGTTAACGTAAAGTTGGAAAGGAGACTCTAAACTATCCAGATTCCTGGCCGGGCTCTAAATGAGCTGTTACCGTGCGAGGGAAAAGGTCTCAAAGCCGCCACAGGGCCGCCTCATTGAAAACATATGCCTGCCACCCCCCAGGATCTTGGCAAATGGGGTGGCAGGCTGCAGTTGGTGGGTGAGACAGTGTGGCATAGTGGTCGTCAGGCCTGGGCCTGGGAGAGACCAGGGTTCGAATCTCGCCCCTCAGCTGTGAAGCTCAGAGGGTGACCTTGGGCCAGGTTTTGCCTCTCATGCTAACCTACCTGTCAGGGGTTCAGGAGCAGAGGCGAGGGCAAGGGAGGAAACAGAGAGCGAGGGGGAGGAGGCAGAAGAAAGGATGAGTGATGACGACGACCCGAGATCTCCGAGTCTTTCCAGTGAATCAGAAGATTCACAGAAAGGGAGCACCAGTGGCCAGGGCAAGGGGGGAGCCTAGGGGGACACCCCAGGAAGAAAGGGCCAGAGGGGCTCAGAGGGGAGCAGTGGGAATCGGGACCAGCGTCGCCCACAGAGAGCAGGGGAGAGGAAGGGCACCAGGGAGCAGGCGCTGGCAGCTCACAACAGGGGGAGGGCACGAGTCAGGAGTGGCCACACCTCCATCGGGGAGCGAAGAAACGGTTAGACGGAAGGTGGAAGGTTGGGCGCGCGCGCCAAGTTCAAATGCACAGGAAGGTGGCGCAGTGAGGCAGCCCGGAAAGGGAGCCAGGTCCTAAAGCCCGGCGCAAGGAGACAGGAGGGTCCGGGGGGTCAGGCGTCAGAAGAAGTCCCGGAAGGAAGAGACCCCGGGGGGCAGAGGGACCCAGAGAAGAACAGTCAGGCGGAAAAGGTGGGACAGGGCTAGGATATTAAGTTGGTGTACAAGGGGCGGAGACTCAGACGGAGCTTCGCCGGTCTAGCCATAAGACGTAGAGTTGCACGCAGCAGCTTGAGAATGGAAACTGTAACTCAATAAAAGACTTTTACAAGTGACCGCTGGCTAGCGTGATCCTCTGTGAGCTAGGATCTGGAAGCAGCTCTGACACTACCTCAGAGGGTTGTTGTGAGGATTAAATGAAGGGGAGAGAGATGAGAGCCACCTTGAGCTCTGTGAGGAAAAAGGCAGGATATAAATGCAATGAAGAAATGCAATGAATGCCACAACAAGAACAACAACAACAATTTATTATTTATACCCCGCTTCCAACAAAACACTAAAATACAATAACCTATTAAACATTTAAAACTTCCCTAAACAGGGCTGCTTTCATATGTCTTCTAAAAGTCAGATAATTGTTTATTTCTTTCACATCTGAAGGGAGGGCGTTCCACAGGGCAGGCACCACCACCAAGAAGGCCCTCTGCCTGGTTCCCTGGAACCTCACTTCTCGCAGGGAGGGAACCGCCAGAAGGCCCTTGGAGCTGGACCTCAGTGAATGATGGGGGTGGAGACGCTCCTTCAGGTATACTGGGCCGAGGCCGTTTAGGGCTTTAAAGTTCAGCACCAACACTTTGAATTGTGCTCAGAAACGTACTGGGAGCCAATGTAGGTCTTTCAAGACCAGTGTTATATGGTCTCGGTGGCCACTCCCAGCCACCAGTCTAGCTGCCGCGTTCTGGATTAGTTGTAGTTTTCGGGTCACCTTCAAAGGTAGCCCCACAAAAAAAGAAATTAGTGGGGGTTGAGTAAACACCAGGATATACAGTGGTGCCCCGCAAGACGAATGCCTCGCAAGACGAAAGGGTTTTCCGTTTTTTGAGTCGTTCTGCAAGACGAATTTCCCTATGGGCTTGCTTTGCAAGACGAAACGTCTTGCGAGTTCTTGCGAGTTTGTTTCCTTTTTCTTAAAGCCGCTAAGCCGTTAATAGCCGCTAAGCCGCTAAGCCGTTAATAGCCTCTAATAGCCGCTAAGCCGCTAATAGCCGCTAAGCCGCTAATAGCCGTGCTTCGCAAGACGAAGAGACTCGCAGAACGGATTAATTTTGTCTTGCGAGGCACCACTGTAGCCTCATAACCCCAAGTTTCAACTGCCCTGTTTGCTTTGAGGCAGGTGGGCTCCTTCCACCTGGAGAAGGGATTTCTGTAGTAAGTGGAAACAGCAGAGATGATCTGAAGACAGAACTCAGGTGGGCGTGAGATTCTGGCACCCAACTTCTCTTGTTATTCATGCTGTTTTAAATGTGCCTTTTATATTTGACTTCACTTAGCAATGGTGGGGTTTCCCCCCAAAATGTTTAAGATTTTTTGGGGGTTAACTTTGTTTGTGTTAAATATGTATTCTTTAGTTGACTTCCTTTGTAATGTTTTGTTTTGAAATCTCTAAGAGAATACTTTAGTTTTCTGTAAGTTATGTTGCTTTGACTGTACACTCTATATTTGACTTTCTTCAGATTGTTTCATTGATGTTTTCATGTGCTGTAAACCGCTTTGAGATTTTTCTTGAAAATATAAAGCAGTAAAGAAATGAAATTAATGATGATGATGATGATGATGCGGAGAGGCTAAAACGATCCCAGCGATCAGGATACTACATTTACGAGCCAATCTGCTAAGTTTGCAAAATTGATTCTCATGGAATCATAGAATCATGGACTTCTGGATTTCGAAGGGACCCTGAGAATCATCTACTCCAACCCTTTGCAATGCAGCAATCTGTTTTTAATGTGCAATTATTATGCCCATGTCTGCTCAGAGGTCAGTCCTGGGACTGCAGCCACAATTTGCAAATGCAACAAGAAGACTCTCATGACTGACATGTGTAACTTGCAAGGTTCCGTTTCGATTTTAAAAAATAGGGTAAAATAGACCCTCTGCAGGTTTTGCCTGGTTGGGATCCCACTTCTTTTCCTGCGCTTGAGCAAAAGGCAACGTTAGAGTTAGAGTTTGTTTTTCTCATTTGTTTTTCAAACTTGGAGCAAAAATCTTTCTCACAGACTCATGGTTGCGTGGTGAGTTCCTGCCCCCCCCCCCCCGTGGAAATAAAGACTCATGACACAATTATTAAGGTTAATGGGCTAAATAAGGCCACAACTTTATTGGTTACAGGTGATGAGCGGTATTGGCTTAGGCATTGGTCCTAACCGACTTTATCCGACTTCAGCCAATCCGCTTGAAGTCCGGGAAGGGTTAACCACCAGTAGGGGGAGTCCTGCTGATGCACATCAACTAGGAACTCCTCCGGGGCCACCGCTAGGGGGCGTGCCTTAGGCCCTCACCTCTATAGGCTTTGAACAGGGCCATGCCCCCCAGAATCCTTTATCGGACTACCCTTCCATATGTGGGGCAGGTGATGGCGCTTCCTCCCCTCTTCCAACTACAGAACAATACCAATGCCTAACTACCAATACCCAGAAAGTTGTGATGATTTGCTATGAGGTAGGCGGAAACCAAGTGGCTGGTGCCAATTTGCCAAGTGGAACAATTCCTACCAGGCCCCTCAATGGCGACCAACCAAGATCCATAGCAAGGTCAAGGAATGAAAACCTTATAGGGTGGGAGGGTGGGAAAAGCAGAAACAGCTGGCAGGCGGGGAAAGAGGGAGATCCCCGGCCGCGTCCTGCCTTAAATAGAGCAGGCCACACCCCCAGAGCTAGCTGATTGGCTGGCAAGGAGGTGATGTGGCCGGGGATCCCCCCAATCGCACGGGGATGCCGTGACGCCCGCAACACCACCTCCTCTGCAGGGCGGAAGTGGCTATGTTTCTCTAGTCATCCCTTAAGTCATAAATTCATGCAGCGATGGGTTCCTCCACATTTTCTCTGCCTGGGGATGAGGAGAGTTGAAGTTCAGCAATATCAGGAAGGTCACAGGCTCCCCATAAGTTTTATAACCTTGGCAGAATTTGGAGTGTGGAGACAGGAGAGTTTCCAGGTGTATGAAGGCTGGTGTGTTGGTGCCTGTTGTTCACCACTGAAACCATAGTGTTAACGGAGAAATCCGAGGGCTCCCTTGGACAAAAACAAAGACACCAACCAGGATAACTTGGAGCAAAACAGCAGCCTGTAGGCTTGGCCTTTATTGGATACTGTCGCGACAGGACTCCCACCCACAACAAGATGAAGCAAAATGGAAGCCCAGAACAAAAGAAGACCCCAACTTTTATTAGTTACTAATCCCCCAAACTACACCCCTGACTACATTACAACTACATCACAAAAAGGAGGGGTTGAGGGAGGAGTTGTGGAGGTAACCTGAGTGTCTTGTCACCTGGCTGGTTCCTCCTTTCCCCCTCCCCATGAGTCACTTCCAGGAGACAAAGGGGAGCTTGCAGTTTCCTGCCCCCAGAGGGAAGAGCTGATCATTGTCCTTTGTTCCAGTCCATGTTGAATCCACTCCCATATGCAAGTTCTTTGTGATCTTGATGGTCTTCTGTCTGGGACCATCAGGGTTGGCATAGCAACTGGGCAGGGCTCCTGTGTATGTGCTGGTATGCTCAAGGGATTGTGGCTGGCCTGTATCGAACCTTCCCCATTTTGTAGTCCTTCCTTCATGGAGTAAATAAAAGTGGAACGGTGCAGATCCAATGTATGGTTGATTTTCTATGAATTTATTACAGAAGCGTAGCAGATGTCGTGTGTGAGTGTGTGTCAAGTTTGTACAAACTGAATGATTCGGTGGGGGGGGGTCCTGCGACAATAGCATGCAATTTCATGAGGAGCGCACCAGATCCTGACTCTGGCGGGCCTGACTTTCCCTTCTTTTCTCTCTGAATCTAGGATTCCCCGGCGAAAGAGGACCTATGGGGCAGCGTGGGCTAAAGGGCGACCAAGGAGACCTTGGCCCACGAGGCATGCCTGGGCCACGTGGAGTTGCAGGTACGATGCGCTGCTTTGAAGGGTCCGAATGTCTTCCTTACCTGCATTCAGAGGAATCAGCACAGCAGTGCGTGCCAACATTAGAATCTCAGAAGTGTGGAGCTGGAAGGGAACCTGAGGGTCATCTAGTCCAACCCTCACTGAGGCAGGAATCACAGCTCACGAATCCATGGCAGATGGCCATCCAACCTCTGCTTAAAAACCTCCAGGAGGTCTACAACCACCTAAGGGAGTCTGTTCCACTGTCAAACAGCTCTTACCATTAGAAAGTTCTTCCTGATACTTAGTCGGAATCTCCTTTCTTGCAAGCCATGGGTTCGAGCACAATTCAAAGTGTTGGTGCTGACCTTTAAAGCCCTAAATGGCCTCGGTCCAGTATACCTGAAGGAGCATCTCCACCCCCATCGTTCAGCCCAGACACTGAGGTCCAGTTCCCAGGGCCTTCTGGCGGTTCCCTCACTGCGAGAAGCCAAGTTACAGGGAACCAGGCAGAGGGCCTTCTCAGTGGTGGCACCCACCCTGTGGAACACCCTGCCATCAGATGTCAAAGAGAAAAACAACTACCAGACTTTTAGAAGACATCTGAAGGCAGCCCTGTTTAGGGAAGCTTTCAATGTTTAAGAGGTTATTGTATTTTAGTGTTCTGTTGGAAGCCGCCCAGAGTGGCTGGGGAAACCCAGCCAGATGGGAAGGGTATAAAATTATTATTATTATTATTATTATTATTATTATTATTATTATTATTATTACCCTCCAGAGCAGGAGAAAACAAGCTTGCTCCATCTTCCACATGACAGCTCTTAAGGTATTTGAAGGTGACTCTCCTATCTCCTCTCAGTCGCCTCTTTCCCAGGCTAAAGGTAAAGGGACCCCTGACCATTAGGTCCAGTCGTGGCCGACTCTGGGGTTGCGGTGCTCATCTCACTTTACTGGCTGAGGGAGCCGGCGTTTGTCCACAGACAGTTTTTCCGGGTCATGTGGCCAGCATGACTAAGCCGCTTCTGGCAAACCAGAGCAGTGCACGGAAACGCTATTTACCTTCCCGCCGGAGAGGTACCTATTTATCTACTTGCACCTTGACGTCCTTTCGAACTGCTGGGTTGGCAGGAGCAGGGACCGAGCAACGGGAACTCACTCCGTCGCGGGGATTCAAACCACCAACCTTCTGATCGGCAACTCCTAGGCTCTGTGGTTTAGCCCACAGCACCACCCGCGTCCCCTTTCCCAGGCTAAATATACCCAACTCCTTCAACCGTTCCTCTTAAGGCTTAGTTTCCAGACCCTTGATCCTCTTGGTTGTCCTCTTTACACCTTCCTGCTTGTCCACATCCTTTTTCAACTGGGCTACCCAGAACCTTTTCAGGCTAATTGTCACATTTGGATTTTTGAGTGAGGGGCATGCACTCTAGTCCCTCCAGTCACTTCGATTTCCCCTTCCCGGAATGATCTCCCACAGAGAGAGAAAGAGAAAGTGTGCACAGAAAGGGAGATTCTACTTTCCCCATGGTGTCTGGGTAGAATCATAAAATTGTAGAGTTGCAAGGGGAACCCCAAGGTCATCTAGTCCAACCCCGTGCCCCGCAGGAATCTCAGATTAAGAGTGCTGGGTCAAAGTCAGCTTCCATGGAATTAATTTGACCTTTAAACAACACAGAAATGTTGACAAGTTGGGTTATGTTTAGAGGAAGGCCTTGTAGGCATCATGGGTCTTCTCCATCAATTTATCTTTTTTTTTCTTCAAAAAAATTTATTCATTTTCTAACACAACTAAACAGCACAAACAGAAAAACAAACAATACAAACAAATTCTTGCCTTATCCTTATTTTTTCTTAACATTGTTAGGTGGGCTTCCCCAAGTCCCCCCTATCTGATTTTCATTTTACCTCATCTTTAGCAGTTTACATATATAATAATTTCTAAACCTTTTTTTTTATCGCGCTTACTTTTACCATAAAAATCTTCACATTTTATCACTTACAAATAATACTGTTTTAAAATACACTACCTTCTACTTCTAACCCTACAGCCTATATACACTTCCAAAGCTATTCTAAGATTTAAATGTTAACATTTTTTTTCAAATATTCTTTAAACTTCTTCCAATCTTCTTCCACCATCTCTTCTTTCTGGTCTCGGAGTCTCCCAGTCAGTTCGGCAAGCTCCATATAGTCCTCCATCAATTTATCTACTCCAGTTTTCACCCTCTGTCTCAAGTGGGAATGAGTTCCACAGTCTAACTCTGCTCTGTGTGAAGAAGCCCTTCCTTTAATCTGTCCCAAACCTTCCAAAATTCAGCTTCGTTGGACGTCCACAAATTCTAGAGTGAACCCGACCCTGTTAACCTCTTTGAAAATGCCGCCTCGCTTAAATTTTTGCTCCGAATTATCAGCCTTGAAGAATTTTCTCATCCAAAGAAGCATTATTACTCACGACCCTTTACGTACCAAATTTTACATGCTTTTTTGCATATGTGCTGCAGATATTGCGGGATCCTTCATTTCCTGCCCCCCCTTCGCCTAAAAAGCACACACCCCTGTGCCCCCCAGCCCAAATTCCTGGCTCCTGTTTCCTGTTGGCTTTGAGCCCGGCATGTATGAGCTGCCATCACGCTGCGCCTCTCGCCATTTGAGTCTCATTAGCCCCCCCTTGCCCCCCTTGCCCCCTCCTCCTCCAACCTCCCGCATTGCGGCATTTTGATCCTCGGGCAGCTTGTCGGAATAGTTTAGCGGGACAGGAAACAGCCTTGGTCTGGGGCCTGTCTGTGAGATCTTCCCATAGATACGGGAATAAAAACTATTAGGAAGAAGTGAAGAATCACTTCTCCTTGGGTTGGTGAATTTTAGAGGGGTCCTTCCCTCTCCCTTTTGACTTTTCAGAAGCCTTTGCCAATTGCTCCTGTAGTTTAAATCACAATTTTCTTCCAAGGCAACCTACGTGGTTCTCTTTCCCCTCCCCATTCTATCTTCACAACAACCTTCAAGGTAGGATTCTGCAGAGTTGGGAGAGGCTCAGGAAAGGGCCACCCCAATTATCAAGAAAAGGAAGAAAGGTTGAGACTTTTTATAGAAGAAGCAAGTAAGAGGTGCTGTGATAAGAAGTTTATAAAATTATTCTTAACCTGGGGTGAAGCGGACAGAGAACAGTTATTATCCTGCTCTCAAAATGCTAGAACTTGTGAACATCCCACAGAGGCTGAATGTTGTTAACCTGTGGAACTCACCCCACAGGATAGCCACTAACTGGGATGGCTTGAAAAGAGGATTTGACAAATTTATGACACACAATGGCTATGCTCAGCCTCCACATTGAAGACAGTGATGCTTCTGAACCCCAGTTGATGGAAACCCCAGGAAGAAAGTTGTCTCCTGTACTTAAATCCAGCTTGAGGGTTGATGGTCACTGAGAACAGGATGTTGGACTAGGTGATCCAAGAGGCTCCTCATATTCAAAACTTGCTTTGAAAGAAAAGGAAAATAGAAATACAGTGGTGCCCCGCAAGACGAATGCCTCGCAAGACGAAAGAGTTTTCCGTTTTTTGAGTCGTTCCGCAAGACGAATTTCCCTATGGGCTTGCTTCGCAAAACGAAACGTCTTGCGAGTTCTTGCGAGTTTGTTTCCTTTTTCTTAAAGCCGCTAAGCCGTTAATAGCCGCTAAGCCACTAAGCCGCTAATAGCCGTGCTTCGCAAGACGAAAAAAACCGCAAGACGAAGAGACTCGCGGAACGGATTAATTTCGTCTTGCGAGGCACCACTGTAGAATGCAGCCCTGTAGCACAATCCTGAACATGTGTACTTCGGAATGTGTCTTGCTGCATTCGGAAACGGGCTTAGACAAAAATGCTCTCAACGACTGGAGCCATTACTGTCCTCGTTCTTAAATCCTTGCCTAAATGGGAAGGCTGTGCCCGGCTTCCAGAAAAAGGCTTAAACTCTTAAACAGGAATAATAATAATAATAATAATAATAATAATAATAATAATAATAATAATAATAATAATTTATTATTTTAACACCACCCATCTGGCTAGGTCTCCCCAGCCAATCTGTGCAGCTTCCAACAAAGATTAAAAATACATTAAAATGTCACACATTAAAAGCTTCCCTAAACAAGGCTGCCTTCAGATGTCTTCTAAATGTCAGGTAGTTGTTTTTCTCTTTGACATCTGGTGGGAGGGCGTTCCACAGGGCAGGCGCCATCACCGAGAAGGCCCTCTGCCTGGTTCCCTGTAGCTTTGCTTCTTGCAATGAGGGAACCGCCAGAAGGCCCTCGGCGCTGGACCTCAGTGTCCAGGCAGAACGATGGGGGTGGAGACGCTCCTTCAGGGATACTGGGCTGAGGCCGCCAACTTCGATGTCTTTCAAACGGGATCAGAAAAAGTCATGAAAGTGAGGTACCTTTGTCAGTGCTTCTTGTTGACAAATGAACACTTGGTTGTTGTTGTTGTTGTTGTTTAGTCGTGTCCGCCTCTTTGTGACCCCCTGGACCAGAGCATGCCAGGCACTCCTGTCTTCCACTGCCTCCCACAGCTTGGTCAAACTCATGCTGGTAGCTTCGAGAACACTGTCCCACCATCTCATCCTCTGTCGTCCCCTTCTCCTTATGCCCTCCATCTTTCCCAACATCAGGGTCTTTTCCAGGGAGTCTTCTCTTCTCATGAGGTGGCCAAAGTCTTGGAGCCTCAGCTTCAGGATCTGTCCTTCCAGTGAGCACTCAGGGCTGATTTCCTTCAGAATGGAGAGGTTGGATCTTCTTGCAGTCCATGGGACTCTCAAGAGTCTCCTCCAGCACCAGAATTCAAAAGCATTTATTCTTCGGCGATCAGCCTTCTTTATGGTCCAGCTCTCACTTCCGTACATCACTACTGGGAAAACCAGAGCTTTAACTATACGGACCTTTGTCGGCACGGTGATGTCTCTTCTTTTTGAGATGCTGTCTAGGTTTGTCATTGCTTTTCTCCCAAGAAGCAGACGTCTTTTAATTTTGTGACTGCTGTCTGAACATGGATAGTGTTCTCCTCCATGATCTTCAACTTATATATTCCATTCATGAATTATTTCCCATAGAATGCCTTAAAGTGATTTAACAAGGAAAACCATTGCAGCCATTCCAAAAAGCAACATTATTTTAATTATAAAAACAATTTCATATTTGAGGCAAGCATTAAAAAGACACAATCGTTTTCAACCACAAAAGCATGGCAGAAATGTGTTCAGCATCTGGACTTCAGAAGCAGGCTCCGCTATATCCCCGCAGTCATTGCGGTGCTTTGATTTACATGGGTTTAAAATGCAAAACTGCACACATAGAAGGTTTGGGGACCACCAATCTGTTTCATATTCCAGTGCACAAGCAGCCTGCTGGTGATGTGTCTTTATCACAGATCAGAGTGCTTGAAAAGTACTCTTAAGTACAATGAATTGGATCACTTTTGAATAAATAAATACTGAAAATCCCAGGAAATGAAAAAGTGAATAGTCTCAAAATTTGAGATGGACATCTAGGATGCCCTTTCACAACCTGGCGCCCTGCAGTTGTTTGTCATAGAATTGTAAAGTTGGAAAGGACCTCAGGGGTCATCTAGTCCAACCCCATTCAAGGCTAGAATCACAGCTCAAGAATCCATGGCAGATGGCCATCCAACCTCTGCTTAAAAAGCTCCAAGGAAGGAGAGTCCATCACTGTTTGTGGGAGACTGTTCCATTGCTGAAGAACCTCTTACCTTCAGAAAGGACTTCCTGATGTTTAGTCAGAATCACCTTTCTTGCAACTTGAAGCCATGGGTTCGAGTCCTACCCTCCAGAGCCGCAGAAAACAAGCTTGCGCTACTTTCCATGTTTGAGATAATTGAAGAAGGCTCTCCTATCTCCTCTCAGTCTCCTTCTTTCCCCAGGCTAAACACCCCCAGCTCCTTCAACCGTTCCTCATCAGGCTTGGCTTCCAGACAATTGGTCATCTTGGTCTCCCTCCTCTGCACACCTTCCAGCTTGTCAACATCCCTCTTAAACTGTGGTGCCCAGAAAACATGTGGTGAATTCAAAACATCTGGAGGGCACCAGGTTGGGGAAGGCTGATCTAGGCAAGGAGGCCACCGCCGCTGCCAAGACTCCCCCCTCTATTGCCCGTCCAGCATCTCCCTCCTCTTGCCTGGGAAACTCTCTGTGGCCAAGGCGGCTCGATTCCCTTGTTAGGAGGAAAGTTTATCTTGGCTCCTTGGCGCTACCCGTCTCCGTTTGCCTTGGCACGGGGGGCCGGCAGTCGGCAGGGCTCTTTCGTTTCCAGAAAGTTTTATCTCCTTCTCCATCCCCCGAAGACAGATTAGATGGGGAATGGACAGAATGGGGCTCTTTCTAACTTGCTCGGAGGCGCAAGCCAAGGGCGATTTACCGAAAAAGTTCATCTTTCCAAGCGATGGCTGTTTTTGATCACTGCTAACGGCGCAAAAACGCTTATCTAGTTCACACTCACAGGATGTGAGCTAACGCACTAATACTCTCATTTCGAAAGCAGGGGAACCGAAAATGAAAAGACAACAAATCCCCTCTCCACAAAACAAACCAAAATATTTACAAAGAGGAGCTTATGCCTGATGGTTAAGTGAGGAAGCTATGAGCGCACCAGCATTTTCCACCCAGAAGACACCTGCGCTGGGGGTTGATCAGCTGTTTGCAACCTTTTTTTGGTGATCATCACTACTTCCTGTGGCCAGGAGTTCCATAGTTTAACTCTTGTGCTGTTTGAAGGATGTTCTGTTCTCTGCCCTGAACTTTCCAACGTTCAGTTTCCCTGGATGTTCATCTCATCCCATGGTTCCCAACGTGGGGCAATTTGATTTTTTTTTGGGGGGGGGTGCAATTTGGTCCCCTATTTTGGGGGGACTCAGATTTAAGAAAATGGGGAAAAGATGTATCCGTGTACAGTGGTACCTCGCAAGACGAATGCCTCGCAAGACGAAGCAAGCCCATAGGGAAAATCGTCTTGCGAAGCAACTCAAAAAACCAAAAACCCTTTCGTCTTGCGAGTTTTTCGTCTTGCGAGGCATTCGTCTTGCGAGGTACCACTGTACACGGATACATCTTTTCCCCATTTTCTTAAATCTGAGTCCCCCCAAAATAGGGGGCTTCTTATACATGGGGGCGTCTTATAGACACAAAAATACGGCATATGTCACGGAGGGGCGGGATCAGGATTTTAGAGATGCTTAGGTGGGGCATGGTCCAAAAAAAGGTTGCAAACAGCTGATCAACCCCCAGCGCAGTAGCAAGAAGAAGTTTATCAGTTAGTTAGAGTGCAGTGCCAATAACGCCAAGGTTGCAGGTTCGATCCCTGTGTACGACAGCTGCATATTTCTGCATTGTAAAGGGTTGTGTTAGATGATGTTCAGGGTTCCTTCCAAATCTACAATTCTGTGATTCAATGAAAACAATTAATAGATTTCAATTCATAATAACTTACACTTTTGCCATGGTACTTCTGAACTGCATGGAACCTGACTCCAAAACGACAAAAATGGATTTGCCACGGGCTGCCAAACACATTCATTTTCAACACTGCGATGGGTGCAAACCTCATCTGCCACACACAAATTATAGAGGACTTCTGAGTGCAAGCAGGGATGCGCAATTTTGTGCGTGCAACTTTTCCTTCAGCACCTGCAAAACTGACTTTCTCCCTGCCAACACCCACCCCCCCCAAAAAATCCCCGCCCCTCTCCCTTCTTGGCTTGGCCTTGCGAGAGATTTTGCCGATAAGAAGTCCCGCAGCGTGGAAATGGATGTTGTTCTTAAAAGATGTGCTTCGAATCGGCGCATGAGCCCTTGCGCACCATCCCACCCGCCGGTGTAATGAATGCGTCCAGCTGTTCCATATATTTAATGGCTCTGGCGGGACCCTATCAGGAAATATTGTGCTGGGAATTCTGGCTTAGGGTCTGGGAGCAGAGCCAGGCCAGATGGTCTTCCTTTTTTCCTCAGGCAGAAAGGCGTACCGGGGTAAGGGGTGCCACCTCTGCCTCTTAAAAACAACACACACACCTAAAATCTTTTCTGCACCCCCTTCCTCTTCCTGCCATCCCCAAAAAGGTACCTGGAGACCATTTTCCATCACCATCATGACTCCATCATGATGGAGAGCCAGTGTGGTGTAGTGGTTAAGAGCGGTGGACTCGTAATCTAGTGAACTGGGTTCACTTCCCCGCTCCTCCATATGCAGCTGCTGGGTGACCTTGGGCTGGTCACACTTCTCTGAAGTCTCTCAGCCCCACTCACCTCACAGAGTGTTTGTTGTGGGGGAGGAAGGGAAAGGAGATTGTGAGCCGCTTTGAGACTCCTTAAAAGGTAAAGGGACCCCTGACCATTAGGTCCAGTCGTGGCTGACTGGGGTTGCGGTGCTCATCTCGCTTTATTGGCCAAAGGAGCCGGCGTGCAGCTTCCGGGTCATGTGGTCAGCAGGACTAAGCCGCTTCTGGCGAACCAGAGCAGCGCACGGAAACGCCGTTTACCTTCCCGCCAGAGCGGTACCTATTTATCTACTTGCACTTTGACGTGCTTTTGAACTGCTAAGTTGACAGGAGCAGGGACTGAGCAACGGGAGCTCATCCCGCCGAGGGGATTCGAACCGCCGACCTTCTGATCGGCAAGTCCTAGGCTCTGTAGTTTAACCCACAGCACCACCAGCGTCCCTTAGGGACTCCTTAGGGGAGTGATAAAACGAGATATCAAGTCCAAACTCCTCCTCCTCCTCCTCTTCCTCCTCTTCTTCTTCTTCTTCTTCTTCTTCTTCTTCTTCTTCTTCTTCTTCTTCTTCCATCATCACCTTAGCAACCAGTGGTCCAAGCATGGTGACCCTTGGCTTAAAGCCATGATCAAATTATAAGGAGAGGGAGATGGGGAGGCTGTTCACTCTTATCTTGGGGGAGAGCTCCTTAGCTACTTTTTTTAAAAAAAAGCAGTGTTTTCGTGTGTTTGTTTTGCCCTGGATTGCGCCACTTGGTACTAAACTGCCAGTCAATCTCATAAGAACATCGGGAGAGCCTTTAGCTGGATCAGGCCCATGGCCCACCTCGTCCTGCATCCTGTTCTCACAGCAGCCAACCAGATGCCCCAAAACTTGTGAGCAGGATCTGAGCATAAGAGCAACTCTCCCCTCCTGTGGTTTCCAGTAACTGGGATTCAGAATTTTGTTGCCTCCAGCTGTGGAGGCAGAACAGAGCCATCCTGGCTAGAAGACATCAATGCCCCTCTCATCCAATCTTCTTTTAAAGCCATCCAAGTTTGTGGCCACCGCTGCTTCCTGTGGCAGGGAGTTCCGTAGTTTAACTCTGTGCTGTGTGCTGAAGGATTTTCCTTATCTGTCCTGGATTGCCCAACATTCAGCTTTGCTGGACGTTCACAATTTCTAGTGTTAGGAGACACAGAGAGAAAACTTTCTTCCTCCACATTCTTCATGTCAGGAATAATTTTATAAACTTCTCCCATGTCTCCTCTTATTTGTCTTTTCCCTAAACTAAAATGCCCTAAACACCGTGGCCTTTCTCCATAGGGGTTTCGCTCCATCGCCTTGATCATTTTCTGCACCTTTTCCAGTTCTTTAAAATCAGGCCCCACCTGGAGTCCTGTGTCCACTTCTGGACACCACAATTTAAGAACGATGTTGACAAGCTGGAAGGTGTATTAACTTATGGTCTCTGTGTGTGGTTTGGGAGCTGCATGGTCAGGGGGAAAACAATGCTGTCCAGGGTTGTAAAGACTGCGGAGAGAATAACTGGGTGCACTCTTCCCACCTTGGATCAAATCTACGCTTCCAGGTGCCATAAGAAAGCTGCAGAGATAGCGCAGGATAGTGCGCACCCCAGAAATGATCTCTTTCAGCTTCTGCCTTCTGGAAGAAGGTACAGGGTTATAAAGACTAGGACTAGCCGCCTGAGAAACAGTTTCTACCCAAATGCAATTTTGGTTTTAAACGCATTGTAAGGAGTCTGTCCCTGCTCCTGCCAACCTAGCAGTTCAAAAGCATGAAGTGCAAGTAGATAAATAGGGCGGGAAGGTAAACGGCGTTTCCGTGCACTGCTCTGGTTCGCCAAAAGCGGCTTAGTCATGCTGGCCACATGACCTGGAAGCTGTACACCGGCTCCCTCGGCCAATAAAGCAAGATGAGCGCCGCAACCCCAGAGTCGTCCATGACTGGACCTAATGGTCAGGTATCAGAGTTTTTAGGGGACTAACCAGGTTGGGATATCTGGGATAGCAGGCTTGTTGGGTTTTGAATGTGTAGATTTTTCAATTTCATTGTTCTGTATGGGACAATGACAATAAAGATTATCGTATTGTATCATATTGATCTGGAAACCAAGCCTTATGAGGAATGGTTGAAGGAGCTGGGAATGTTTAGCCTGGGGAAGAGGAGACTGAGAGGAGATATGAGAGCCATCCTGAAATATCTCAAGGGTTGTCACAGGGAAGATTGAATAAAATTAGGAGATGTCCAGTAGGACTTTGGGATTCTATTTTGGGCCCTATAATTTTTCTCCTAGAATTTTGAGACCACTGAAAAGACTCCTACTTGAAAGAGACTCAAGGTCTGGATGAACACATCTGGTCAGATCCAGTAAGATACCTTTTAGGCTTTTCGCATGGGATCAGGCCATTCTTGACCCACCGAATCTGGCATATATGTGCAACGACTCTGTCTAAAGCGGCTCGTGAATCCCTGCCAACCACACAAACGCTCAGGCTCAGGAAACATATGTTTTTAATTGGCCGAATGGTTAAAAGGGAACAGCTTGGCTGGGAGCGAAAGAAAATTTGATCTGGCCTTGTTTATTGGGACTTGGTGGTCACCTATCAAGTCGCTGGTTGGCAGGAGGCCACGGAGGAGGGGGCGGGGTGGGGAGGAGCCACAGGCCAAACCATCACAACGCTGCTTGGGCCACCAAAATGCTGGAGAGGGAACCCTTTGACCGGATGCCAGGAAGCTGGAGAACTGGTGCCAGTTTCCATGCCTTGCCTGCGCTCGATGCAAAGTCACTTGGCTATGCCACCCAGAACTGGGAAACGTTTGCCAGCAGGTTAGAGAAAGGGGGTGAGGGGGTGGGCGTCCTATTTATAGGGAGGAAAGAATCCAGAGAGCGAAGGAACATCTGGAGGCAACAGCTGGAAAACGTGGAGGCTGGTCCAGGAGGGCAAAGGTGGCACTGGCCCACCGGCCATGCTCTGCCCGCCATTTCAAAACCAGTCCAGGAAGTGGCAGCACCTGTCACCTTCCTCTGTCCCCCGGAGTCTCAGTGTTGCCCTTCTAGGACTCAGCAGGGAAGGGAGAAGGGCAAGTTGACAGGAGCAGGGACTGAGCGACGGGAGCTCACCCCATCTCGGGGATTAGAACCGCCGACCTTCTAATTGGCAAGTCCTAGGCTCTGTGGTTTAACCCACAGCGCCACCAGCGTCCCTTAGGGACTCCTTAGGGGAGTGATAAAACAAGATATCCGTGATTGCAGTCATGGGATTGTTGTCTATCACATGACAGTGTATGTTTTGACTCCACAGAGTGGGAAGTGACGGAGACAGGTGTTGAATGGTTTCTTTAAATGTAAAGGTTCATCATTGTTCCACTCCATGTGTATGTCTTTAAGGGGCCAGAGCAAGGGCCAGAGCAAGATAACGAGACCCAGCTTTACAGCTGTGTAACATAGCAGGTGCTGCTGAGTTGTATTTGATTAAGGTGTGTCAGCATATGGGTAAAGTATATAAGGAGCAGCATCTAGCTCTCCCATTCCCCTGGGGGATGGGTTGGTGGTTGGGTCTGGTTTGTTGATGTATTTAGTGTTAATGGAGTTTTTGTTTTTCTTATTAAAACCTTCTTTAAGTTATTTTTGAGTCCTTTCTTTTTAATGCATGATCTCCCCAGCAAGCTCTCTGCAGCGTCACTATACTGCAAAAAGCCAACATCTTTGGTTATGGGCCCAGCTGCTGAGTGGATGACTGCATATTTTTGGACTCTGAGAAAGGTTTGAAAACTCCTTCTCCTGTTAGTGTAGTTTTTGTGGGTCTGGAAGAGTTCCAGAATGGTTGACCGGGTTCCTGAAGCTGAGAAGGCTCTGGTCTTCCCACAGCTAACAGATGAGAACTATAGCTTATGGTCTTTTCGGGTGGAGGCGCTTTTGACCTCTAGAGAAGTATGGACCTATGTAACTGATGACCCTCCTGACCCTGTAACTAATGCTTGGTCGAAAGGAGATGCAAAAGCCAGGGCGATAATTAATTTGGCAGTCAGCGACCAGCAAGTAGTCTATATAAGAAATAAGAAAACTGCCAAAGAAATGTGGGACAGTCTTGCAGCAGTGCATGTTAGAAAAGAGTCAGCATCTGCATTGACCTTTTTCAAGCAGTTGTACCAGACGAAGTTGCAGCCTGGTGGAGATTTGGCAGCACACTTGAGACGTCTGGAGGCAATACGCTGCGAATTAATTCGAAGGGACATGGAGATACCTGATATTCAGTATGTTTTTATCATTCTTTGTTCCCTTAATGAGGACTTTGATGGTATAGCTAGCCAGATATCTGCTGTTCTACCAGCACAATTAACTGTGGAAGGGGTAACGGCAAGATTAATGGGCGAGTTGGATAGAAGGGAGGCTTGTGCCATAAGCACTCCTGTTTCCAGAAAGAATGAGGAACGCCATATGCAAACCTGTGGTGATACAACTGCATTTAAAGCTGCAAAGCGTTGTTGGTTCTGCAATAAGCAAGGACATTTTGCAAGGGACTGCAGATCCAAAAGAAAGCAAAGTACTCCCAAGCCTGTTTCTGTTCGTCAATCACGGTCGTCAGCCCAGCAGCCGGCATCGTATAGTAGAGACAGAAACGAGCCGCGAGCTTTTCACGCTCGCACTAAAGATCGTAAAAGAATTAAAGGTGCCAAGTGGAAGTCTTTTGTTATCGACTCAGGAGCATCTCAAAATATCTGCAATGATCGAAGCTTGTTTATTTCTTTCGAAGAGGAAATTGGTAATGTACATTTAGCCAATTCACAAGTCCTGCAGTCGCTTGGCAGGGGTACTGTTAAACTTGACTCTTTAAACATTACAATAGCGAACTGCATTTACTGCCCGTCAGTGGACAATTTATTGTCAGTAAGGTGCTTTGCCCGTCAAGGCATAACTGTGCGTTTCTTAAAGTCTATGTGTGAGTTTTTCGAGGGGAACAAACGTCTATTGTATGCCCGGGAATCTGATGGTTTATATAGACTGTATTTTCGCACCTACTCCCAATCGTCTATAAATTGCAGAGCAGCACAGTCAAGCCAGGGGTTGAGGAATGTAAGACCACATTCTGGGTGTATCCACGTGGCGCACAGAATTCTGGGACACCTGAATTTTGCTGATGTAATTAAGACAAAGAATATTGTCAATGGCCTCAACTTAAAACCATGTAAATTCTTTATGCAATGTCTATCCTGTTGCAAGAATAAGATTAAGGTTGCACGCAAGGGCAGGTGCTCAGATAGAAAAGTAACTGAGGCATTTGAGCGTGTACATTGTGATTTAGTTGGGCCACTCCCACCATCATTAGGAGGTTCAAAATACTGGCTTACCCTGATAGACCAGTATAGTAGATATTGTTGGACTTATGCAATAGCTGAGAAGTCCCAAGCATTTGAGAAGTACAAGGTTTTTTGCAACTGGGTAAAAACGCACTTTAACAAACCTATTAAGAACCTGTTTTCTGACCGGGGCGGGGAATTTGTTTCTGAGGATTTTGAGAAATTCCTGGAAGCGCAGGGGACTACTCATGAGTTATCTTGCCCCCGAAGTCCCTGGCAAAATGGGCTTGTTGAAGTTGTGCAGCGTGACCTGCAGGCAGGGGTTAAAACTTATCTGCACGATGCTAATCTGCCCAAAGACTTTTGGGCTGAAGCACTCCATGCTTTTTGTTATGTGAGAAATCGCAGTTATCATTCTGGTTTAGATGTCACCCCCTATGAGAAGCTGTTTAAAAAACGCCCTAATCTGAAATACCTACGTATTTGGGGTTCAGATGTAATTATGCATTATCCTGCTAAGCAGAAGTTGGGTGAACGTAGTGTTCAGGGAAAATTAATGGGCTACCAGCAGGGGGCGTACAGAATTTACATACCAGCAACTGGCAAATTTCATATTACCAGAAGCATGATACAAACTGTAAATTGGAATGGGGTTGCTATTTTCCAAGATACTGATGGTATAAATGATACTGAGGAAGAGGAAGCAGCAGCAGCAGCAGCAGGAGGAAATGGTGATTCTGAATTAATAGAAAAAGACAAAAAGCCTGTTGAATCTGATAATTTGTTTGATGATTTAAAGTCACAGGCATCTGAGGGGAGGTTAGATTCTCTTGAGTTTTCTGACCGTGAGCTTAGCCTACAGGCACCTCTTCAGTCTGACAATGATAATTTACAACCTGAAACTAGTAGTTCATTGAGTCCCATTAAGTCTGAGGAGTCTGACTCTCCTTCCGGACTGAGACGTTCAGATAGAAAGAGGCAGAAGCCACAACGTTTTGCAGATGAACATTTTAATACTGTGTATGCCAATAAGGTGGTTTTTGAGCCAAAAAGCTACAGTGATGTTCAGAATTTACCTATGCACCAAGCTGTAAATTGGTATAAAGCTATGAACTCTGAGATAGCTTCTTTAAAAGAGCATAACACTTGGTCTCTTGTACCACAAACCCCAGATATGAGACTTATTGATTCAAAATGGGTTTATAGAGTTAAAATGAATGACAAAAATGAAGTTGTAAGGTACAAGGCAAGACTAGTTGTTAGAGGTTTTCAACAAATTCCAGGCGAAGATTATGATTTGTGCTATTCACCAAGTGTAAAATATGAAACAGTTAAGCTTTTGTTAAAAGATGCATCACAATGTGGAAAAGCCCACTACACAATGTTTCTCTGCTCTTAAGAGAGTGGTAATGTACCTTAAACATACCAAACATTATAGGCTGCAGTTTACAACAAGTATTGATAAAGGTTTTGAAATTTTCTGCGATGCATCTCATGCAGTAGAACAAAATAATTGCAGGGGTGTGTCTGGTATAGTGTTTTGTTATAACGGTTGTCCATTTGAATGGAAGTCCCAGACACAAACCATTATTTGTCTCTCTACAACAGAGAGTGAATTATGTGCATGCGTTCAGGCCACTCGTGATGTAGAATGGTATCTGCAAGTATTTGCAGACCTACAGATGCAAGTAACACTACCAGTAAAAGCTTACCTAGATTCCCAGAGTGGACTTGCTATCCTGTGTTCAGAGACCAATACGCAGCGCACTAGAGTCTTAAGATTACGTTTAGAATTTGTAAAGAAACTAATTGCTGATGAAATGGTTGTATTTAAATATGTTCCAGGTGATAGTCAAATTGCAGACATTTTTACTAAAGCACTTCCAAAGGTTACACATGAAAAACATGTACAAAGTATGCTTTATGTTTTTGTTCCACAATGATGAACCGCAGGGGAAATGTTGAATGGTTTCTTTAAATGTAAAGGTTCATCATTGTTCCACTCCATGTGTATGTCTTTAAGGGGCCAGAGCAAGGGCCAGAGCAAGATAACGAGACCCAGCTTTACAGCTGTGTAACATAGCAGGTGCTGCTGAGTTGTATTTGATTAAGGTGTGTCAGCATATGGGTAAAGTATATAAGGAGCAGCATCTAGCTCTCCCATTCCCCTGGGGGATGGGTTGGTGGTTGGGTCTGGTTTGTTGATGTATTTAGTGTTAATGGAGTTTTTGTTTTTCTTATTAAAACCTTCTTTAAGTTATTTTTGAGTCCTTTCTTTTTAATGCATGATCTCCCCAGCAAGCTCTCTGCAGCGTCACTATACTGCAAAAAGCCAACAACAGGATGTTTGTGTTTCTGTGTTCCATGAAGTGGGACTATTGTCCTTTCTTCTTTTTCTCTTTGCAGTCTGATGCTAGAGAGAGAGGGAGCCATGTTGCAGTGCTCCGTGTGTGTTTATATGTAAATAAAGTAAAGGTAAAGGTAAAGGGACCCCTGACCATTAGGTCCAGTCGTGGCCGACTCTGGGGTTGCGGCGCTCATCTCGCTTTACTGGCCGAGGGAGCTGGCGTACAGCTTCCGGGTCATGTGGCCAGCATGACTAAGCCACTTCTGGCGAACCAGAGCAGCGCACGGAAACACCGTTTACCTTCCCGCCAGAGCTGTACCTATTGATCTACTTGCACTTTGACGTGCTTTCGAACTGCTAGGTTGGCAGGAGCAGGGACCGAGCAACGGGAGCTCACCCCATCGCGGGGATTCGAACCACCGACCTTCTGATCGGCAAGCCCTAGGCTCTGTGGTTTAACCCACAGCGCCACCTGCATCCCGTAAATAAAGTAGATTAGCCAAAATGCTGAGTTGCTGAGGTCCGTTACGCAACTGCAAAGACTCTGCGGATCCCTAAGTGTGCCGATGTCTGTTGGCATCGGTCACTGTGATGTTCAGGCTGAAGAAAACTTATGAAGCTCCCGAACAATCGACCAGGAGGGAGAGAACATGCCAGTCGGGCATGTGTCTCTGCCAGGGTCCTAGTCGAGTATAGGGTGAGCTCCTGACAACTCTGTATAGGAAAATGAGAGACTGAGAGGACTGCAATTGATAGGTAGACTCTGATCGCCTCATCATAGAATTGTAGAAGGGACACCAAGGGTCATCTAGTCCACCTTCCCTGACCCCAGCAACTAAGCTGTGGAGGCAGGCTTCATGCTGCCTATCAGAGCAGCCTCCCAACTCCTACTTTCATGCAAGCAGGAGCGGGGCGAGGATCTCTCAGCTGTGAAGGGAGGCTTCACGCTGTCTATCTGAGCTTGCGTGCAAGCAGGAGAGGGCAGGGATCTCTCAGTTAGGCAACTGGAAGCCTCCCTTCTCAGCTGAGGGATCCCTGCCCCCTCCTGCTTGCACGCAAGTAGGAATGGGATTGGGGCTGCTCCGATGGGAAGGGAGGCATCGCACTGCCCAAGCCTTGCTGCCGCCACCGTGCTTGGCCCTCCTTCTCTGCCTTCCATGCCTGACCCACTGCACACCACTTCCCCATGACCACCACCACTGAACAAACAGCAGCTCAAGGGCTGCCCAGGCTCATGGAGAAAGGAGATAGAAGCCTCGGAGGAAGGGGAAACGTGGTGGTTGAGGTCAAGGCTGCAGCTGCCCCTCTGCCACTGCCATTGCTGCAGCATCAACGTTTCAAATGTGTAGTATTTAATTAATTAATTGAAGTGTCCCTGGATTCATTGAAAAAAAAATCTGGTAAAGCACATCAAGTGCAAGTAGATAAATAGGTACCGCTCCAGTGGGAAGGTAAATGGCGTTTCCGTGCGCTGCTCTGGTTCTCCAAGAGCGGCTTAGTCCTGCTGGCCACATGACCCGGAAGCTGTACGCCGGCTCCCTCGGCCAATAAAGCAAGATGAGCGCCGCAACCCCAGAGTCGGTCACGACTGGACCTAATGGTCAGGGGTCCCTTTACCTTTACCTTTACCTTACCATAAAGCCTTTGGGCTGGTCGCTGGCTCTCAGCCTAAACTATCTCACAGGGCAGTTGTGATGATGACTGGGGAGAACAGGAAACATACATTCCCCTTGGAGCTCCCTGAAAGAAAAGGGAGATATAAATATAAAATAATAATGCAACTTGAACGTTCCCAGGCACCTCTGAAAGAGCACGTGGTCTGATGCTTTTTCTCTGCTTTCAGGTGACCGAGGCCCAAAGGGGGAGAAGGGGGAAAGAGGAGACCGAGGCAGAGAACCAGGTAAGATGGGGGTTTTGTTTCTCCTCTCTGGGTTGCCACCTGTTCCGGCCGGTGCTCCGATGCCTTTAACTGCCACGTGAGAAAAAGGCATTGATAGTGTCCTCAAGGGGCAAAGCTGCACCTGGTGAATTTCTGCAGGTGTGGCTGCTGTTAAGGGCTCGGGGCCCTCTCCTGGGTTGTATTTATTAGTTTTTAAATACATAGATTTGGGTTCTATTTTTGATGCTGACAGATGCAGGAAATGCTCAGGTCTAGGGAAATGTGGTCCGTTCGAGTCTTAAGGACAATAGAAGATGGAGATTTGTGTCTTTGTCGTGCAGATATACCACACACAGATATGCCCAAATAGATTTGGAAGCAAAGAGTTGGCTAACAACATGGGTTACAGGATGCACATTCGCAACCCGCAGTGTTTGCAACCCGCAGCGGCGCTTCTGTGCATGCACAAAGTGCAATTTAGCGCTTCTGTGCATGCACAACCACCGAAACCTGGAAGTAACCTGTTCCGGTACTGCCAGGTTTTGGCAGGTGCGTAACCTGAAAAAACGCAACCTGAAGTGGCTGTAACCCGAGGTATGACTGTATCTGTTCTGATTCCTCCAGCAGCCATGTGTTCTAGCCGTATGAAAGAGGGAGGAAAAATTATCCCTCCCCACTTTCCCATGCTACGCATAATCTTATAATATTCCATCATTTCTCCTCTTCTTCTCCTTTTCTCTGAACCAAAAAGTCCCAAACGCTGCAACCTTTGTTCGTAGCAGAGTCGCTCCATCTTCTGGATCATTTTGCTTGCCTTTTCCAACTTGACAGTAGCCTGTAAAATGGGCACAAAATGCTCCCATGCTAGATAGATAGATGATGATAGATAGATGATAGATAGATAGATAGATAGATAGATAGATAGATAGATAGATGATAGATAGATAGATAGATAGATAGATGATAGATAGATGATAGATAGATGATAGATAGATAGATAGATAGATAGATAGATAGATAGATAGATAGATGATAGATAGATAGATATAGATAGATGATAGATAGATAGATGATAGATAGATAGATAGATAGATGATAGATAGATAGATTAGATAGATGATAGATGATAGATAGATAGATAGATAGATAGATAGATAGATAGATAGATAGACATAGATAGATAGAGAGAGAGAGATATAGATGATGATAGATAGATAGATAGATAGATAGATAGATAGATAGATAGATAGATGATAGATAGATGATAGATAGATGATAGATAGATGATAGATAGATAGATGATAGATAGATGATAGATAGATGATAGATAGATGATAGATAGATAGATAATAGATAGATATAGAGATAGATAGATGATAGATAGATGATAGATAGATAGATAGATAGATAGATGATAGATAGATAGATAGATAGATAGATAGATAGATAGATGATAGATAGATAGACAGATAGAGATAGATAGATAGATAGATAGATAGATAGATAGATAGATAGATAGATAGACAGATGATAGACAGATAGATGATAGATAGATAGAGAGAGAGAGAGAGAGATTAGATAGATAGATGACAGATGATAGATAGATAGATAGATAGATAGATAGATAGATGATAGATATAGATAGATGATAGATAGATAGATAGATAGATAGATAGATAGATAGATAGATAGATTTTGGATCCTAACAGTTTTGAAGATGTCCGTTCTGCAAACAGAATAAGAAACGGGCGTCTTTCTTTCCTTCTTCCTTCCTTAACCGGGGAGATTCGGAGAGCAGTGCTCTCTCTGCGCTAGGGCATAAATCTCCCATTTCCCTAACAGACACATGGTCCCAATTATCCCGGCCGATGATATCTTTGTGCAGCTGCATGGGCTCGCGGGCTTGTTTTCCTAAGCAATCATGTTTATTTCTTTTCCTTATATTTTTCCCTTTTGCTCAAGGCTCAGAGAGGTAATAGGCTCAATAAAAACAAATGCACGGAAGAGGAACAAAGGCCACGGGAAACTCTAGGGACTCGTGCAAAATGGGGGCCCGGGGGGGTGGGAATGAGCATGTAAACCCCTGGGCTACAGATTGCTTTTGGGGGGTGCAATCCAGGCATTGCTGGAAAAAATAAAATCCCAAGCACCAGGGAGGTTCGTATTGACTTTCTAAGAGTAAGGGACCCGACTAAGAAAAAGGGGCCTCTCACTGCAAACAATTAACAACGCTAGCAGAACTGATTTAAAAAGACTTGTAATGTTGACAATTAATGCCTTTTTATATTTATTTAAAATTTATGACGATTGGAATGAACGATATGTAAATTGGAAGAGGCACAAATGCAATAACATAGAAAGGAATTATGAAAACCATGAGGCAGAAAGGAGGGAAGTTGATCAGCTCATACGAGCAAAAACCAATGTGAATAACAAGGATGTATTTTAATATTATGAAATGGAAATTTAATAAAATAATAAAGAGAGAGAGAGAAGGGGGCCTCTTGCGGCTGGCCTAAGAAATACTGCGGCAAATATGGCATTCTTGCATGCAGAGGGATAGAAACAACATCTGTTAAAAGAACCATAGAAAAGTAGAGTTGGGAGGGACCTCCAGGGGTCATCTATTCCAACCCCCTGCAATGCAGGAATCTCAGCTAAAGCGTCCATGACAGATGGCCACCCAACCTCTGCTTAAAAACCTCCAAGGAAGGAGAGTCCACAACCTCCCAGGGGACTCCGTTCCACTGTCAAACAGCTCTGGTTGTCAGAAAGTTTTTCCATATATTTAGTAGGAATCTCCTCTCTTGTAACTTAAAGCCATGGGTTCAAGTCCTACCCTCCAGACCAGGAGAAAACAAGCTTGCTCCATCTTCCATGTGACAGCCCTTGAGATATTGGAAGGTATCTCCTCTCAGTCTCCTCTTTTCCAGGCTAAACATACCCAGCTCCTTCAACCATTCCTCATCAGGCTTCGTCTCCAGACCCTTGATCCTCTTGGTTGCCCTCCTCTGCACACATTCCAGCTTGTCAACAACCTTCTTAAATTTTGGTGCCCTGAACTGGACACAATATTCCAAGTGCAGGAATCTCAGCTATAGCATCCATTGCAGAGGGGCATGAATGTCAACAAGCTCTAGTGTTATTAGAGAGGGAGAAACATTTTCTGCCCACTTTCTCCATGCTGTGTATTATCCTATAAACATGCAACAGTACCCCCAACCATCTGACTGGACTGCCCCACTTACTCTATGCAGCTTCCAACAAGATAGAAAAACACAGTGCTACCGTATTTTTCGCTCTATAAGACACACTTTTACCCACCTAAAAAGTAAGGGGAATGTGTGCGCATCTTATGGAGCGAATGCGGGCGGGAGGCTCTGCTCAGCGCTCCCTTTAAAGAGACGCGTGGAGCATGTGTGCGGCTCTTGGGGCTTTTTCCCGAGGAGGGAGAAGGGCTGCCTTTCTCCCCTCTCAGGGGAAAACCCCCAAGAGCCGCACACACACACTGTGCGCTCTTTAAAGGGAGTGCGGCTCTTGGGGGAGCCTTAGCTGTGCGCAGCCTCTCCCGGGCAGGGGGTGAAGGCTCCCCTTGCCTGGGAGAGGCTGCACGTGGCTATCCCATAAGCCAGGACAGCCAGCGGGATTGCTGCGCTCAGGAGCAGGGACCGAGCAACGGGAGCTCACCCCGTTGTGAGGATTCGAACCGCCGACCTTCTGATCAGCAAGCCCTAGGCTCTGTGGTTTAGACCACAGCGCCACCTACATCCCAAACAATAATGACACAACTGTCTTCTTTAAAAGTAATAATAAAGTTTTCTTACATTCAGTTCACAGTATTGTCCGGAAGGCAGGCTTTATCCTGTAGTTATGGGTACATTTGTAGCCAGGCCTCAGAGTTTCTACCTTGTGGCTTCCATGTGCTGCTAGCTAAGAGCAAAAGATGAAAATGAGTCAAAAAGGGAAGATGGCTGTGTGACCAGCCCATTTATAGGGTCTGTCAGGGTCACGCCCATCTACCTGGTCACACACAGGGGGACAAGCCTGCAGACCAGGTGTGACAGGAAGTCCTCTTGGCTGGAGCAACATTCCCTTGCATGTCCACTCTGGGCAAACAGGAAATGTTGTACAGTGGACGCTCGGGTTGTGAACGTGATCTGTGCGGGATGCACGTTCGCAACCCGCAGCGCTGTGTTTGCGTGCGCGGGGGTTGCGATTCAGCGCTTCTGCGCATGTGCAAAGCATGATTTAGTGCTTCTGTGCATGCGCAACCGCCAAAACCCGGAAGAAACCCATTCCGGCACTTCTGGGTTTTGGCCGGTCCGTAACCCAAAAAAACCCAACCTGAAGCGTCTGTAACCCATGGTATGACTGTCTTTGACTGTATTTCAATGAAGGATACATCACACACAGATGTGTAGTCCTCCACTTCTTGCTGGACTACAACTCCCATCATCCACGCCCATTGGCCATGATGGCTCTTGGAGCTGATAGGACCTGGCATCTGCAGAGTTGCAGGTTCCTCCATCCCATCTCCAAGGTACAGCATGAAAATTCTCCTTTCTTTCCTGGAGACACTGCAGGACACACACACACACACACAACACACACACAAATCTAAATGAGAAGCGCAGCCCTGGTCTCCTGCCCAGTCTCCCGGCTCCAGTTAGCATCCATTTATGGGACCTCTCTATTGCGTTCAGAGCAGGTGCGGCTCTTAAACCGGCCCCAGCGATGAAGCCGCCGTTCCGGCAGGTGAAATATCCCACCAGGGAGGGATATGTCCACACCCAACAGCTGAGGAGTGCAATGACTAGCTTGGAACGCAGCCCAGCCTTCCTCGCAGCAAGCGAGCGGCACGCCCAGGGTGCCCCTTGCTCAAGGAGACAGCCGCAAATGGCTTCAAGATGTCTCTGGGAGCCGGTGGGAGACAGAGATTGCGTTGCCAAGAGCGACAGGCGATGATGGCTTAATGGGTGGGGTCAGGGAGAATTAGAGGGACCGGCCTCGCGCTTTCGTGCACAATGACACAATCTGCAAAGAGTCAAGGCCCTTTGCTCACTGCAATCCAAGTCGTTGGCCCCACTTAACCTGGAAAAGGGATGTCTTTTTGTTCCCGGTTTTGTGCTGAAAACAATTTGGTCCGCTGCCCGGCAGTGGGAAAAAATCTGCCTCGCTGGGAGGTGAATGAATCCTTCCCTTTTGCTACGCAGAACTTATCCTCGCATCGAGAAATGCACACGAGTTTATCCGCGATGAAAGGATTGTTGTTGTTGTTTAGTCGTGTCCGACTCTTTGTGACCCCCTGGCCCAGAGCACGCCAGGCACTCCTGTCTTCCACTGCCTCCCGCAGTTTGGTCAAACTCATGCTGGTAGCTTTGAGAACACTGTCCCACCATCTCGTCCTCTGTTGTCCCCTTCTCCTTGTGCCCTCCATCTTTCCCAACATCAGGGTCTTTTCCAGGGAGTCTTCTCTTCTCATGAGGTGGCCAAAGTCTTGGAGCCTCAGCTTCAGGACCTGTCCTTCCAGTGAGCACTCAGGGCTGATTTACTTCAAAATGGAGAGGTTTGATCTTCTTGCAGTCCATGGGCCTCTCAAGAGTCTCTTCCAGCACCAGAATTCAAAAGCATCCATTCTTCGGCGATCAGCCTTCTTTATGGTCCAACTCTCACTTCCACACATCACAGCGCAGGTTTAACTATGGAACTCTCTCCCACTGGAGGCACTGATGGCCACCAAGCTAGATGACTTTAAAAGGTTAGACAGATTTATGGAGGAGGAGGCTTTCGATAGCTAATAGCCGTGATGGCTCAGCTCCGTCTCCGCAGTTTGAGGCAGCAGTGTTTCTGAATCCCAGCTGCTGGAAATCTCAGGAGGAAGACAGGGCTCTGTGTTCAGATCCTGAATGTGGATTTCCCAGAAGTGGCAACTGGAGTTCCATAGTTTAACTTTGCACTGTGTGGAGAAGTCCTCTCTTTTATCCATCCTGAACCTTCCAACATTTGAGCTTCATTGGGTGTCCATGATTTCTAGTGTTATGAGAGAGGGTGAAAACATATTTTTATAAACTTCTGTCGTGTTGCCTCTTACTCACCTTTTCTCTAAACTAAAAATAGTACCATAAGTTAATTTTGCATTGTGCAAAGTTCTTGGAACGGTGGTATTCTGACACTGGATGTATTTCTGTCCTGCTCAAGGGGGTGTCTGGCATTCAGATCTCCTGTTTAGGAACTGGAAAGTAATGTGGGCATGTCTCCCCTGTGATCTGTGGGAAGAGGGAGGAACATCCCTCAGGAGAGAGTGTAGGAATGGATTTCGACAGTAGAGGAGGATATATTGTGAGATGAGCAGAGAACCATCCTTTGCAGTTTAAACTTGGAAGCTAAGGCAAGGTTGATTTAACCTTCTAGAAACAATACTTTCTGCTTTTAGGCAGGCTGAGTTTTCCTGGTACAGTGGTACCGCGGGTTACATATGCTTCAGGTTACAGACTCTGCTAACCCAGAAATAGTACTTCGGGTTAAGAACTTTGCTTCAGGATGAGAACAGAAATCGTGCAGTGGCAGCAGGAGGCCCCATTAGCTAAAGTGGTGCTTCAAGTTAAGAACAGTTTCAGGTTAAGAACGGACATCCGGAACGAATTAAGTACTTAACCTGAGGTACCACTGTATTACCTCTTTTCTCCCCTTTAAAAATAACAATCACACATACAGTGGTACTTCTGGATGTGAATGGGATCCGTTCCGGAGCCCTGTTCACATCCTGAAGCGAATGCAACCTGCGTCTGCGCGTCTGCGCACACGCGGGTCGCGATTTGCCACATCTGCGCATGTGTGTGATGTCATTTTGAGCGTCTGCACATGCGCGAGGGGTGAAACCCGGAAGTCATGCGTTCCGTTACTTCCGGTTTGCCACGGAGCGCAATCCGAAAACGCCCAACCCAAAGCTACTTTAATCCGAGGTATGACTGTATGTTGTTTGGTGAAGAAGTAAAAGTAGTATTTACTTACGTATATGGTATGCGTCTTGAAGCAGCTATTACAATAGCAAAATGAAGGCAGGTTTCTAACTATTATCTAAGTTACAGAAGCACAAAAACTACGTTCAAAATGGCGTCTCAGTTTTAGAGCTCAGACGTGCACATGTAGTCAGCTTGGAGGCATGATGAAAAAAGAGAAAGATGTCCAGGCAGGGAGAAAGTGTGTAATGTCACAGCTTCCTGCCAAGGCAGATGAACATGAAAGCAAGTTCATGGCAAAGCATGAATTCTTGGTTTGATCATTTTAATTCCATCTGTGGTTTCTTCTTTTCCTCCCCTTCCTTACCTTGCAGCCCCTGCTTCCGAGGAGGGCATTATCCGCCTGGTGAACGGCTCGGGCCCCCACGAAGGGCGGGTGGAGGTTTACCACGACCGATCGTGGGGCACCGTTTGTGACGACGGCTGGGACAAGAAAGACGGAGACGTGGTGTGCCGGATGCTGGGCTTCCGAGGCGCAGAAGAGATTTACAGGGTGGCCGTCTTTGGGCAAGGTAAAGGCAGCAACACCACGAGCCGTTGGTGGGTCGAGCATTTACTCTGCATGTAGAGGGTCCCGGTCTCATTGCCCAGTGGCACCTCTAGGTAGGAGCATGAGAAAACCATGGCTGAAACCCTGGAGAACCTTTGCCAGCTACTGTGGAAAATGCTAAGCAGGGTGGAACCATGGTCTGAGCTTTCCATGTTCCTCTCCCCATATGAACTGTGATGGCCTGGGATTCGGATTCGGATGCTGAACCTGAGGGATCCCAGCTTGCACAGGATTCCCCGTCTCCAGAACCAGCTAAGCCAGGGCTAGGACATGAGCCTGAAGGGTCCTCACCTGTGCTGGATCCTCAGGTGCAGGCATCAGCTGAGCCTGCTCTGGCTCCTGAGGGGATGGAGGACCCATAGCCTGCAGGTGCTCCACTCTCAGCCCCATCAGGGGAAGAGGAGGTTGCCTCTGGGTCCAGTAACCCTCCAGCCTCTCCTGAGCTGCAGAGGCTCAGGGCAGAGAGGCGGAGGGAACTAAGTTCCCGCAGGAGGAGTGCTCACCTCCAGGCCAGGAGAGGAGAGTGCCCAGAGGATGGGGGCCGCCCTATGCCTCGGGGGAGATAAAACCCAGCCAGCCCCAGTCCCAAGTTGCAGGAGCAACTTTGTAGGTTGCCAGTTCCTTCCTGAACCCTGTCCTGCTTTCCTGCCTGAGCTCCTGACCTGCCCTGGCTCCCTGCTTGCAAGCCTGTTCCTGGCTTCACCCGGCTCCCTGCCCTGCACCCAGCTTCAGCTACTGCGGACTGCCTCCCCATTGCACCTTTGACTACGGACCAGACTTGGACCTCACCTCTTGGGTAACCCATGGGACTAGCACATGAACCTATCTGGACCCTGAGATCATCATCTGAGACCGTTCTTCCATTAGAGGTCTGGAACATGGCAGCACAAGAACAGGACTTTTCTGTGGTGGCCCCCCTTTTGCAGAATGCTTTCCCCCTGGGTGGCTCACCTGGAGACTTCATTAGACACCAGGTGAAAACATTCCTCTTCAGCCAGGCTTTTGGCTGATGAACATCAGGCTGGAGATGCCTGTATTCGAACGTGGAGCTTTCTGTGTGCAGACCAAATTCTCTCCCACGGAGCCATCGTCCTTTCACATTTCAGTCTCTCTCAGTCTCAGTTGCACCGTGCTGTGCAACACAGGGATAGCAATACTGATAGTGTCAACCTCCCATATCTTTGCAAATTTCCCCACCTGGGAAAAATGCAGGGGATGTGTTTCAGACTCCAGGAACTGGATAAGGAGATCCTTGGCACTTCCCAGCCTTTGATTTCGGTCTCCCATTCAACGCTCACCTCTACGTAATGGCTTTCTTTGTGGTCAAGGGGCTGCGGGACCGCCTCTCCTGGTATGTCCCACGGAGGACCTTACGGTCTTCAAACAAAAACACCTTGGAGGTCCTGGGCCACAGGGAGGTTAGGCTGGCCTCAACCAGAGCCAGGGATTTTTTGGCCGTGGCCCCAATCTGGTGGAACGCTCTGTCACAAGAGACTAGGGCCCTGCGGGACTTGACATCTTTCCGTAGGGCCTGCAAGACAGAGCTGTTCCACCAGGCCTTTGGCCAAGGCGCAGCCTGACTCCCTCCCTTGGTAATTCTTCACAGAACTGTAGCCCAATGGTTGCCATCAATTTGATTTGAACTGATTTTATGATCAGTTTTATAATTTTAGAATGCTGTATTATTTACTGTTGTTAGCCGTTCTGAGCCATGCTTCAGCTGGGGAGGGCGGGATATAAATAAATTTTATTTGTTGTTGTTTAGTCATTTAGTGGTGTCCAACTCTTTGTGACCCCCTGGACCAGAGCACGCCTGGCACTCCTGTCTTCCACTGCCTTCTGCAGTTTGGTCAGACTCATGCTGGTAGCTTCGAGAACACTGTCCCACCATCTCATCCTCTGTCGTCTCCTTCTCCTTGTGCCCTCCATCTTTCCCAACATCAGGGTCTTTTCCAGGGAGTCTTCTCTTCTCATGAAGTGGCCAAAGTCTTAGAGCCTCAGCTTCAGGATCTGTCCTTCCAGTGAGCACTCAGGGCTGATTTCCTTCAGAATGGAGAGGTTTGATCTTCTTGCAGTCCATGGGACTCTCAAGAGTCTCCTCCAGCACCATAATTCAAAAGCATCCATTCTTCGGTGATCAGCCTTCTTGATGGTCCAGCTATTATTATTGTGTGGTCAGGGGCCACCCAGGTGCTCCTGCCTGGGAAAGAGAGGCAGAGAGAGGTTCAATTGACCGGAACCATCTCCAAACAAGTCCTGCTGAGTGGCAGCAGAACCCCAAAGTTACGGGTCAGGAGATCCCCTGGTGTTATCCAAGCCATGGCTGCGTTGGTACCGTTCCAGCATTGCATCACCTCTTTTGATCAGGGCGGGGAGAGAGGAAGGCTGGTCTGCAAATATTTTGAAATTTGCATGACTGGTTTGTGCAAATATGTCTCACCCCTCCCGATTCTTTCCCTCGCTTCGGTCTTTTCGCACGCACAAAGCAGCACCCTCAGGGGTGTTTCTGCTGTTTTGCCTTGCAAACGTCTGCCACGGGGTGTCCGTGTAGCAAATAAATGAAATCATAAGTAGAAGGGGTATCAAGCAGTTGCTGAAGAGAAAAGCATCTTTCTGCACAATCCCTTGAATAGCTGTTGCCGGCCAGAGTCAGGTCTGGAGGAACAAATATAGGAAACTTCCTATATTCCTTCTCTGATGTGTCCTCTGTCTCCCTACACTTCAATCCTGCATAAACAGGATGTTTGCCCAAAGTGTTACTGAAATACAGGCAACAGTCCAAGGATTATGCCTAAAGCCAAAATTGTGTATAGGTTTCAATGGTGGGGTGGGAATGCCAAAGTCTTTTTTTCCTGGATGCCTGTCCCCCTTTCACCTAGTTGTTTATTATTATTATTATTATTATTATTATTATTATTATTATTGCCAAGCACGTAAAGCTGAATGAGCTCAAATTAAATGCATAAGTTGCGAGTTACCTATAGCTTTCCCCGTAAGGCCCATTGAAGTCTGTGTTTCCTAGGAGGCAAATCAACCCTATTAAAAGTTCAAGTCAGGTATAGAGCTGATCTGTCAATTTCAGTTTTTCTCCCTTCCTCATTT
This sequence comes from Podarcis muralis, assembly GCF_004329235.1. Lineage (NCBI taxonomy): Eukaryota > Metazoa > Chordata > Lepidosauria > Squamata > Lacertidae > Podarcis > Podarcis muralis. The sequence continues at coordinate 122,290,247 of NC_041314.1, forward strand.
CCCCAATTCAGTCCTCTACATATTTGCGTCAGTTTGCAAATTACAAATTTAAAACCCCATGGAAATTTGTCAGCATCTTAGTGATATACACATTTTGTATGTAATTTTACCTAAGATAATGCATTTCCGCATTCTGTTTTCACTAAAATGTGCATATATATTTTTGGCACACTTCCCTCCCATACTTGCATTTTTGTACTTTGGGGGTGTTCAAGAACCACATCACAAAATTCAAAGAAATGCAAATTTTGAAGGACAGCTGCATTTTTCATTTGCATATCATTCCAGAGAGTGTGAATTTAGATTCATCTACATTGAAATACAGGGACGCGGGTGGCGCTGTGGGTTAAACCGCAGAGCCTAGGACTTGCTGATCAGAAGGTCAGTGGTTTGAATCCCCATGACGGGGTGAGCTCCCGTCACTCAGTCCCTGCTCCTGCCAACCTAGCAGTTCAAAAGCACGTCAAAGTGCAAGTAGATAAATAGGTACCACTCTGGCGGGAAGGTAAACAGCGTTTCCGTGTGCTGCTCTGCTTCACCCGAAGTGGCTTAGTCATGCTGGCCACATGACCTGGAAGCTGTACGCTGGCTCCCTCGGCCAGCGAGATGAGCGCTGCAACCACGACTGGACCTAATGGTCAGGGGTCCCTTTACCTTTACCTTACATTGAAATATGAGCCGAACCAAGTTTCTCCCTTAATATCTGTAAAAGCTTCAGGTTTCATGCATGTGGTTACCAGCCCCAGCCTCTGAGAGACAGTGGGGTCCATGCCGAACAAATATACAGCCCCAGCCCAGCTGTGGTTCCAAACATTTCTCTTTGTTCCTGTGGCCTTTCCAAGGAAACATCCCTTCTCCGAAGAGTTAGAAACCTCCTTCTGATCTCCCACTCGGTTCCTATTAGTCCTGGCAAAGCTAAGCTAGAGCTTTTCCTGGCTGATATTTTCTTTTTTCTTTTTTAATCTCCATTATCCACTTTGTGGAGGGAATCTTTAGCACAGTCCTGGGAGCAAAATCTTCTTTATTGCTGTTGATTCACAGGCTGGAAAGGATGAGGCCTGAGTCACCGCTTCCAGCGAGGGAATTTGAGAGGTTGTCATCGAATGGGAGTTGGGAGGGGGGAGAGAGACGCACTTTTGGCTTGCAAATGGACCAGTCCTGCACTCAAAATCTTTCAAGGATGCTCAGGGATGCCAGCGATGGGACTGTGAACTTGAGCTGTTGATTTTGGTTCTGCTTACTCAGCAAAATAAAGACACCAGCCGTAACTGGCCAGAAGCCAAAGTCGTCTCGACAAGAGGGACTTTCTGGGATCCCAGCTGGTATATCAACAGGCCTGTTTCCCTAGAATTAAAACCTCACAGGGGCTATAACTTCTATTCCCCCCCTTTTTTGCTAAGGCTTTTAAGAAAGCTTTAAAGTGCTGTTCCAAGCCATGCTGCAATCTGTAGCCTCTATATATTGTATATCAGTTTACACGTGACTTGGGAAGATAGGCGAACTAATCCCAGTGTACTGGAAGAAGCAAAGATCACCAACGTCGAAACGATGATTCTTCAACGTCAGCTTCATTGGACTGGTCACGTTGTTCCATTTTTAAGTTTGGAATAGAGTAGTTCAGGGGTCAGCAAACTTTTTCAGCTGTCCACTGTCCCTCAGACCTTGTGGGGGGCCGGACTATATTTTGAAGGGGGGGAAATGGAACGAATTCCTATGCCCCACAAATAACCCAGAGATGCATTTTAAATAAAAGCACACATTCTACTCATGTAAAAACACCAGGCAGGCCCCACAAATAACCCACAGATGCATTTTAAATAAAAGGACACGTAAAAATACGTTGATTCCCGGACCGTCCGCGGGCCGGATTGAGAAGGCGATTGGGCCAGATCCGGCCCCTGGGCCTTAGTTTGCCTACCCCGATCCAACCTCTGCTAAAAACCTCCAGTAAAGGAGAATCGACCATCTTCTGATGAATACAGTGGTACCTCTGGATGCGAACGGGATCCATTCTGGAGCCCCGTTCGCATCCTGAGTAGAACATAAGACGCGACTGCGCGTCTGCGCGTGCGTGTGTCACATTTTGCCACTTCCGCGCATGCGCGTGACGTCCTTTTGAGCTTCTGCGCATGCGCAAGTGGCAAAACCCGGAAGTAATGCACTCCGTTACTTCCGGGTCGCCACGGAGCGTAACCTGAAGCACATTTAACCCAAAGAATGACTGTAGCTCTTACCGTATTTTTCGCTCTATAGGACGCAACTTTTCCCCTCCAAAAATGAAGGGGAAATGTGTGTGCGTCCTATGGAGCGAATGCAGGCTCCTTGGCTTCAGTGATAGCAACGCGAAGCCTCTGAAGCGCAGAGGGAGAGCTCCCCCCCACGCTCCGGAGGCTTCGCGTTGCTTTCGCTGAAGCCGCCTGAAGCCCCCGGAGTGCAGCGGGAACTCCCGCTGCGCTCCGGGGGCTTCAGGCGGCTATCTTGCGGATAGCCGTCTGAAGCCTGGAGAGCGAGAGGGGTCGGTGCACACCGATCCCTCTTGCTCTTCTGGCTTCGCTTCGCTGGAGAGGCGCTGCAGTTTTCCCTCTCTGCGCAGCACCCCTTCAGTGAACCGGGAAGAGAAATGGAAGGGGCTCCGTTTCTCTTGCCGCTTCGCTGAAGGGGTGCTGAGCAAAGAGAGGGAGATTATTTTTTTCCTGTTCTCCCCCTCCTATGGTGCGGTGCGTCCTATGTGCATCCTATAGAGCAAAAAATACGGTACTCTCAGAAAGTTCTTCCTGGTGTTTAGTCCAAACCTCCTTCCCTGACAGCTTTGGCTGGTCAAGGATGCTCTCAAAGCGATGGTAAGGGAGGGAGGTGCCTTGGGTTTGTTGGGGGCCAGCTGATGACGGTGTTCTCCAATTCTCCCCCCAGGGAAAGGACGTATCTGGATGGACGACGTGGCCTGCAAGGGGACAGAAGACAGCTTGCTCCAGTGCAGTTTTTCCAGCTGGGGGAAAACAAACTGTGGGCACGCCGAGGACGCTGGCGTGAAATGCTTGACGCAGTGAGGAGGGAAGCTGGGCGTCCAAAGAAGAAACGGAATATCCTGTTGGAGAGGAATTGGTGGGACCTCAGAGAGGCTGGCCAATAATCGCAGGCACCTTTTCTTTCTGCCAGCTCCTGGCTGCCCCTCAGAGGAATTGGGGGGTAGTGGCATCTCAGCCTTTCTGTCTCTCAGGGCTTGCTTGTAGAGTCTACTGTAATGTTTCTGTCTACCCTGTGAGCGTGCCATCTTTGCTGCCCGCCTTCTCCACCGAACTGGGGAGGAGGTGCCAGGCTCCCCCCAAATTGTATTGCTCCCCTTTCCTTGTATGTATAGACCAAAGCTCTGGGGCGGCCAGCCATTTAAGGCCTCCCTTTTTCAGCGGAACCGTTGGCACTATATGGACTTTGAATCGCTGGTGATGTCGATCGCTTTACGGCGAGTGGGATGCAGCCACTGAACCAGCCCCGCAGCTCCCCAAGAAGACATGAAGACATGCGCAGTGCAGGGAGCAGCCGAGCAGCTGTGGACATAATCTGTTTGCTTAGTGAGCTGCTGATGTGTTGCTTTCTTAATGATAGAATAAAGGATATTGGTGTGATTCCGTAATTGTCTATGTCATGCAGCAAAGGGGTTCTGGTGAGTGTGTCCGTGCCGGATGGAGCAGACAGTGGCGGCGATAGGGGCTTTGGCACCTGGAGCGGGGGGGGAGGTCCCAACGGGGGTGTCGCCCGCAACAATGTCAACCCCCCCCCCCCCGGGATAGAACCTGGGGCGCCCACCCCACCACCCCCTTCCTAAGCCACTGGGAGCAGATCCCTCAAAATGAATACCTGCGGTTCTTAGCATAAATGAAGGAGGAGAGTTGAAAGTAACTTTGGCATGACATTGGGAACTGAGAAAGACTATTGGTTCATAGTTCAATATTTTTACACGTGATCCCGATCTTTGAGCAGTGAGAGACCCCAGGTTCCCAGGCACTAACCCAGGCTCAGTTTCCTTGGAATGAAGGTCAGTGGAGATAATAATAATAATTAATAATTATTATTATTTATTAATTATTCCCTGCCCATCTGGCTGGGCTTCCCAAGCCACTCTGGGCAGCTTCCAACAAAATATTAAAATACCATAATACACCAAACACTAAAAGCTTCCCTAAAGAGGGCTGCCTTCAGATGTCGTCTAAAAGTCTGGAAGCAGTTGTTCTCTTTGACATCTGGTGGGAGGGTGTTGCACAGGGCAGGTGCCACCACCCAGAAGGCCCTCTTCCTGGTTCCCTGTAACTTGGTTTCTCGCAGTAAGGGAACTGCCATAAGGCCCTTGGAGATGGACCCAGGTGTCCGGGCTGAACAATGGGCATGGAGATGCTCCTTCAGATATACTGGACCAAGGCCGTTTAGGGCTTTCAAGGTCCGCACCAACACTTTGAATTGTGCTCAGAAATCTACTGGGAGCCAATGTGGGTCTTTCAAGACCGGTGTTATATGGTCTCGGCGGCCACTCCCAGTCACCAGTCTGGCTGCCACATTCTGGATTAGTTGTAGTTTCCGGGTCACCTTGAAAGGTAGCCCCACATAGAGCGCATTGCAGTAGTCCAAGCAAGAGATAACCAGAGCATGCATGACTCTGGCAAGACAGTCTGCGGGCAGGGAGGGTCTCATCCTGCATCCCAGATGGAGCTGATAAACAGCTGCCCTGGACACAGATTTGACCTGTGCCTCCATGGACAGCTGTGAGTCCAGAATGACTCCCAGGCTGCGCACCTGGTCCTTCAGGGGCACAGTTACCCCATTCAGGACCAGGGAGTCCTCCACACCCACCCGCCTCCTGTCCCCCAAAAACAGTACTTCTGTCTTGTCAGGATTCAACCTCAATCTTCACTGCCTTCACTGGTTCTCATTTGAAAAAGAGGTAGAGCTGAGTATCATCTTGTATCTGAAGAAGTGTGCATGCACACGAAAGCTTATATGCAGAACAAACTTACTTGGTCTCTAATATGCTACTGGACAATTTTTTATTTATTCAGTCGCTTCTATAGCTCTGGATACTCACACACTCCAATCTTGTGCCCAGGCAGCTATTCCCAGGTCCATCCTCTATGGAACAGATGCAGCAACTGGGGACCACTCTCCCCTCCACCAATTTATGTACCTTCCCCTGGCGGGCTACGTGTGCGCAGCCAGAGACTGCGCCTGCCAGAAAACGTCCTCTGCTCCTCCCTTTTCAGTCCCCTCCTGGTTCTGGGAGACAGTGATGCAGGAGGGTAGGGAAGCCCCTGGCTCTTAACTTGCTTAGCCTGCCTCTTCCTCCTCTTCTTCCGACCCCTCTTGCACTCCACCCTCCATCTCCGGAGCTTCCCCTGTCTCCAACTCTTGCCTCCTGGCCAGTACAACTCCCACAAATTGCTGCCCACCTCCCGTGGGTCAGACTCCAGCCCCACTGCCCCCTGTGCCAGTCCCTTGTGTGTGTGTGTGTGCGCGCGCACACACAGTTGTAATTCTATTAATGATTTATTGTTTTATTTTTCTCCCTTACGTTTTAAGTCGTTTTAATTTTTGTCTGTTACCTGCCTTGTGTCCTGGTCAGGGGGAATTGCGGGGATTTGCCCATCGAAAGGGTGTCCCAGCGGAAAATTCAAAAACCAGTTAAAATGTCTGGAGAAACTTGGGCATATGGCGGCCCTATCAGAAGTGTCGATTATTTGGCAGAGTTCCCGCAAAGAAGCTAAAAGCTTTACCCAAAGTTTACTGCCAAAGCTCAACAACTTTGCCAACTTTTGTGTCCGGATCATAGCTGTCAACATTTCCCTTTCTTTAAGGGAAATTCCCTTATTCCAAATAGGATTCCTCGCAAGAAAAGGAAAAAGTTGACAGCAATGGTCCGGATTTTTGCTTCTTGAAACCTGGCAACCCTAGAAATAATATCAACAAAAAAGAACAGATAACCCAGTGGGTCCCTTCCAACTTTACGACGCCACGATTCTACGAAACGAGTAAGGAGTCAGCGGCTCAAACATAAATTTTAATTCTGCACAGTGCTCCCGCTATTGGCGCTCTACGGCACCAATCCTCTCTCTCTCTCTCCTCCCGCCCAGCCACGCTCCTGCCTTCGTTCACTTCCTTCCTTCCTCCCGTCCTCCTCCTTATCGGGTGCTGCTCAGGGTCTCGGGCTCCGAGTGGGGCAGGTCGCTCTGGGTTTCATGGTGGCTCCGGTGGTCGTGGTTGCTGTGGTGGCTATGGTGGCTGTGGTGGCTGTGGTGGCCCCGGTGGTCGTGGTGGCCCCGGTGGTGCTTGCCCTGGTGGTGGTGGTGCTTGTGGTTCCGGCGTCCTTTGCCTTCGGCCAGGGTGGCCACCTGAATGGCCTCCGCCACCGCCATGGCTTTGCGGGCCTGGGTGCAGTCATACTCCGCCTCGGCAGCCTGTTGGTACGCGAGGGTGGCGATCTTGGAGACGTAGGAGAGGAGGTTGTCCTCCCTCGCCTGGGCCGCCTCCGCAGTCTCCTGGGCCTCCTCTGCCTTCCGCTTGGCCTCCAGCGTCTCCTTCTTGGCCTCGGCCGCCTCGATCTTCGCGTGAGCCACCTCCAACTTGGCTTGGATGGTCTCGGTGAGGGCTTTCGTCGTCTCCTTCCTGGACTCAGGGTCCTTGTACCTCTGGAAGAAGAAGAAAAAGAAGAAGAGTTTGGATTTGATATCCCGCTTTATCACTACCCGAAGGAGTCTCAAAGTGGCTAACATTCTCCTTTCCCTTCCTCCCCCACAACAAAAACTCTGTGAGGTGAGTGGTGCTGAGAGACTTCAGAGAATTGTGACTGGCCCAAAGTCACCCAGCAGCTGCATGTGGAGGAGCGGAGATGCAAACCCGGTTCACCAGATTACGAGTCTACTGCTTTTAACCACTACACCACACTGGCTCTCCTGGAATACAAGCAGGAGAGCAAGCGGCTCAGAGGAGAGCAAGCACCGCAACCGGAAAACGGAACGCCACCCCCTTTCGAAATGAGGATTTTGCGACGCACTTCTCTAAAGAGATGCACGCCAAGATGTTCGTACCGGAGGGAGGCATGCGGACTGCGAGTGAGAATGATGCACGCAGACGTCTTGCATGGGGGGAAATTGCTTTGCGAAATTTGTAACTTAGGGAGAAATATGCAACGATAAGCTGCTGCGGAGGTTTGGAAAACGATAAACGGAGATAAACCTGCCACCCGTGCTTTGTTCTATTTGTTACGTATTTATTGCACCTATATCCTGGCTTTTCCAAAAAGGAGCTCAAGGTGACGTACACAGTTATTATAATTATTATTATCAGTGCTTTTTATCCTAAAAAAATGTTTAGGGGTAGTCTCATTTTGACTCAAGAAAACCACTATTTTATAGTTCAATTCATGAAAAATAAATACAGTGAACGGACAATAGTACAAAGACTCACAAAATGTTTAGGGGTATGTGTCCCCCCCCCATAAAAAAGCACTGATTGTTATTCTTATTTATTGAATTTATATACTGCCCTATACCCAGGGGTCTCAGGGCAGTTCGCCCTCCTCATTTAATCTACACAACAGCCCTGTGAGGGAGGGTTCAGCTGGGAGAAGGCTGAGACTATCCCCAAGGCCACCCGATGAACTTCATGGCTGAGCGGGGATTCAAACCCTGGTCTCCCAGGTCCTGGTCCAGCACTCTAACCACTGCACCACCCTGCCCTTCCCTCAAGGTGAGCAGCATCACAACCAGTGCCCTTCCCCTCCTACAAAACAGCCCACCTTTCACCGCTAATGAATGGTAAAGGAACCCCTGACCATTAGGTCCAGTCGTGACTGACTCTGGGGTTGTGGCGCTCATCTCGCTTTATTATTATTATTATTATTATTATTATTATTATTATTATTATTATTATTTCCATGTCAGCCTGCAAACTTTTTTTTTAAGTCCTCATGAAAATTCATCAGTATCTTCATCCTTAAAAGGTAAAGGTACCCCTGACTGTCAGGTCCAGTCGCGGACAACTCTGGAGTTGCGGTGCTCATTTCGCTTTACTGGCTGAGGGAGCTGGCATACAGCTTCTGGGTCATGTGGCCAGCAGGACTAAGCCGCCTCTGGCGAACCAGAGCAGCGCACGGAAATGCCGTTTACCTTCCCGCCGGAGCGGTACCTATTTATCTACTTGCACTTTGATGTGCTTTCAAACTGCTAGGTTGGTAGGAGCACGGACTGAGCAACGGGAGCTCACCCCATGGTGGGGATTCGAACCGCCGACCTTCTGATCGGCAAGTCCTAGGCTCTGTGGTTTAGACCACAGTGCCACCCGCATCCCTAATAATCATCATCCTCATTTCACATGAAATACACATTTCCTGTCATATTCTGGACGCTTGGATCGTATTTTCATGAATATATGCAGTTTTAGGCACACTTTATCTCAGTTAAATTGGAAGTGATCCTGTTCCCACCAACACATTTGGTTCAATGGGGTTTAATCTTCAGCTACTCATAGTGGGATCTGGAGACCTGAGCCACAAATGGAGGAGATGGGGAATACCCTGATCCAAGACACTCACCAGCTGCTCCCGAACTTCATTCAGGAAGGAAATTTCGGTCAAGAGAGACCCAATTTCAGTCATAAGTTTTTCTTTAGCCCTGGAAAAAAGAGTGGAGAAAGAAGATTGACAAGTCTTGTGTCTGGTTCTGGGCAGCCCACTTAAAAAAGGCTTTCGATAAGCTAGAAAATGAGCAGGGGATAATGAAGGTGCCTGGAAACCAAATTTATGGGGAATGGTTGATTGAGCTGGGTATGTTTAGCCTGAGGAGGCTGAGAGGGGATATGAGAGCCACCTTCAAATATCTGAAGGGCTGTCAGACGGAAGATGGAGCAAGAGTGGTTTTCTGCTACTCCAGAAAGTTGGACCCAAATCAACAGATTCAAATTGCAGGAAAGGAGATTCTGACTAAAGCTCAGAGAGATCTGTCTGAGGTTAAGCCATTCAAGAGTGGGAAAGACCCTTTCAGAAGGTTTTGGTCTCTCGTTTCTTGGCGCTTTTAAGGCAGGATTTGGATGGCCACGTTTCAGGGATCCTTTTGCAGGCATTCCTGCGCTGCAGGGAGCTGGACTAGGTGACCCCAGGGTTGTTCCTTCAAACACCACAGCGCTACGATTCTCTATAAATATCGTCCATTATTCCACAATGACCTGGCTATCCCATGCCGGACATGCGATTGCACTGACCTCTTGCAGTCTTCTGCATTGCAGTCTTTTTCTGGAATAGAAAATGGGTCCATTGGTCAAAACTCACAGCTTCCTTCCCCCTCGTCATTCAATATGCACAGTAGAGTTGCTATATTATTAGTGCTGATTTTCTAGAAAATGAGGTGCCAGAACTCACCCCAAACACCTTCCTTAATCTCTTATAATGATAATGGTGCCCACCTGAAAGGTGCCGGAACTGAGTTCCAGCTGAAAAAAACGCCCTGAAATAATAATAATAATAATAATAATAATAATAATAATAATAATAACAACAACAACAACAACAATAATATTTGTACCCCACCAACCTGACTGGGTTGCCCCAGCCATTCTGAGTGAGTACATTTGCCTCTCCATCCCTCCTACAGCCTTCCACAAGCTGAAAGAAAACTGCTATCATCCCCAGGCAATATAATAATAATAATAATAATAATAATAATAATAATAATAATAATAACAACAACAACAACAACAATAACAACAATAACAACAACAACAACTTTTATTTATACCCCGCCCTCCCCGGCCAGAGCCAGGCTCAGGGCGGCTAATACCAGTAAAATTACAGTAAAATCATGATGGGGGGACGGACCAATTTAAAATACAGGTTAAAATGCAATTTAAAATGCAGCCACATTTTAAAAGTAGCCCATAGATAAAAACCATAAGGGGAGGGAAACATAAGGGTCAGACTAAGTCCAAACCAAAGGCCAGGCGGAACAGTTCTGTCTTGCAGGCCCTGCGGAAAGATGTCAAGTTCCGCAGGGCCCTAGTCTCTTGTGACAGAGCGTTCCACCACGTCGGGGCCAGTACTAAAAAGGCCCTGGCCCTAGTTGAGACCAATCTAACCACCTTACGACTTGGGACCTCCAAAATATTGTCATTTGTGGGCCTTAAGGTCCTCCGTGGGACATACCAGGAGAGGCAGTCCCGTAGGTACGTGGGTCCTAGGCCACATAGGGCTTTAAAGGTCAAAACCAGCACCTTAAACTTGACTCTGTACTCCACCGGGAGCCAGTGCAGTTGGTAAAGCACTGGATGAATGTGATCAAACTGGATGATATGTCAACCCCAGGACCATTAGGTCCAGTCGTGGCCGACTCTGGGGTTGCGGCACTCATCTCGCTTTATTAGCCAAGGGAGCCGGCGTACAGCTTCCGGGTCAAACGCCGTTTACCTTCCCGCCAGAGCGGTACCTATTTATCTACTTGCACTTTGACGTGCTTTCGAACTGCTAGGTTGGCAGGAGCAGGGACCGAGCAACGGGAGCTCACCCCGTCGCGGGGATTCGAACCACCGACCTTCTGATCAGCAAGTCCTGGGCTCTGTGGTTTAACTCACAGCGTCACCCACGCCCCTTTTGTATATATATAGCTCACAATAAATATACTGCACTGCACTGAAGAACCTGACACTCTGAGCATTTCTGCTAAAGCGCCACGGAGAATTCGCCCTTGCCCTAGTGGATTGTAGAAGCATGGTGTGGTGGTTAGACTGTAGGACTGGGACCCAGGAGAGAACAGGGTTTGAACCCCCTCTTAGCCATGAAGATCACTGGGCATGACCCTTTGACCAATCATAGTCCCTCAGCCTAACCTGACTCACAGGGTTGTCGTGAGGATAAGATCAGTGTTGAAGAACTTATGCTCACTCCCCTGAGCTCCTTGGAAGAAACGGAGGTATATGAATGTAATAAACAAATAAAGCGTTGAATTGCAGACCGAAAGAGACTGTAAATATTGGTGTGTGGGTGTGTGCATTTGCTGCAATAAAATTCTATCCAAAATATTTAGAAAACAATGCTGATCAATTGTCCTGGGAATGAAAAGTAGGAACAAAGGAAGCTGCCTTTGCTTCCTTTTAAAAAAAATGAACGTGTTTTCGTTCACGTGCGAAAGCACATTCATATTTTTAAAAGGAAGCAAAGAATAACATAAAGAAGATGGGGAAAAGTTTATTGAATGTATGGGGGAGAATTGTGCATACTTCAAATCGTTGGCAGCATTAAGACAAATTCAACAGTGTGAACAAGTTTTGATGGATGTAATAATGGAATACTGAACAGTTTCATTTCTGTAAAGTATGCAGGGATTGATGATATGCAGAATGAACCATGGAAAGGAATTTATTTACATTTTAAAGTTGTTTAAATATTTTAAATTGTAAAACAGAAAATTTAATAAAAATTACACACACACACACACACACACACACACACAAATGAACGTGTTTTCAATTTTCCTGTGTTTTGCTTTACACTGGTTTCAATGCATGTGTTATTCGTGTATTGTTGTAAGTCCTTGTGAGCTACTTTTGCAACAACAACTAATAAGTGACACAAATGATCCTAATTCTACCAGGTGAGGCCAGTATTGCCCACCCTGACCGGCAGCACCTCTCCAGGGTGCCGGGCAGGGATTCGTATCCCTGCTGCACCTGGAGATATCACTGATCCTTCTTGAGAGAGTCTTGATTTATGGAAATGAGAGAGAGAGAGAGAGAGAGAGAGAGAGAGATCCTACCTTTGTTCTGCTGCTTCAAGAAGTGAACCTGCAAAAGAGAATCCATTCCATTAAGTCCCACGCAGGGGGCGCGCCTGGTTTCACTCCCTCAGAAGGTGGTGAGTTCTCCTTCCTTGGAGGTTTTTAAGCAGAGGTTGGATATCCATCTGCCAGGGATTCTCCAGTTGTGATCCCTGCACTGCAGAAGGTCGGGCTAGGTGACATTTAGGGATCCCAGAGTGGTGCATGCTCTGGTTATCTCCCGTTTGAACTACTGCAATGCGCTCTACGTGGGGCTACATTTGAAGGTGACTTGGAAACTGCAACTAATCCAGAATGCGGCAGCTAGACTGGTGACTGGGAGCGGCCGCCGAGACCACATAGCACCGGTCTTGAAAGACCTACACTGGCTCCCAGTACGTTTCAGAGCACAATTCAAAGTGTTGGTGCTGACCTTTAAAGCCCTAAATGGGCTCAGTCCTGTATACCTGAAGGAGCGTCTCCACCTCCATTGTTCTGCCCGGACACTGAGGTCCAGCGCCGAGGGCCTTCTGGAGGTTCCCTCCCTGCGAGAAGCCAAGTTACAGGGAACCAGGCAGAGGGCCTTCTCGGTGGTGGCTCCCACCCTGTGGAACAGCCTCCCATCAGATGTCAAGGAAATAAACCACTCTCTGACTTTTAGAAGACATCTGAAGGCAGGCATGTTTAGGGAAGTTTTTAATGTTTGATGTTTTATCGTGTTTTTAATATTCTGTTGGGAGCTGCCCAGAGTGGCTGGGGAAACCCAGCCAGATGGGCGGGACATAAATAAAAATTGTCGTTGCTGTTGCTGTTAATAGATGAGAAGGCTCAGAGGCTTTGTGAGCCCCAGGGGAAGACCCAAGGCAAAACACACACACACACACACACACACACAATAGTGAACTTACAGCACTTTTCAACTGCTGGTTTTCAGCTAGCACCTTCTTCAGCTGAAAGACAACAGAGAAGAGACAAAGAGGGTCAACCCAAGGCTTTCGTATTCCCACATTCATCATTTGGGTCGTTCAGGGTTGCTGCGCAACTTCCTTGCATGTGAGAAGCCTCCACGCTCTGCTTTCCCAGAGGCAGAGCATTGCGTCCCTTCCAACGCTACGATTCTCCAAGGTGTGACTGGAAAGTTCAGTGAATGGTCCCAGAAATCAGACAGTGAGAAATATTTGAACATACATGCCTTACAGGCCTTCAAAGCAGCCCCCCCCCCCCAATAAAATGCACCGTTGACAATGTTCATAGAACTGTTGGAAACTTCTGGAGAAGTCCTCTTTTCCTACTGCTTTCAGTTCCCTCGTCATAGCAGCTTGGACGTGCGAAATGTTGGGAAATCTGTGCCCTTTCAGTGCAGAATTCAGTTTTGGGAAAAGAATGAAATCTGGTGGGGCCAGATCGGGAGAATATGGAGGGTGGGTGAAATATTATCGGAGTCGAGAGTGGATTTCATGCTCTTTTTTCAGCTCATAGTGGTGAGGAGGAATGGAAGTTCCCCCAGAATGTCTGCTTTATATACATAATTTACACAAGGGGCCCCACGTGATTGGCTAATTCTGGGATTCTCCTGTAGGCCAATCAGGTTGTGGATTCACTTCCACCTGGAGCTGGATTGGGTGGCTCCTGTGGACCAATCAGACTGCTGCATTCTGGACCCTATTGTTCTAGGACCAATCAGACTGCTGCATTCCGGACCCTATTGTTCTAGGACCAATCAGACTGCTGCATTCCGAATCCTATTGTTCTAGGACCAATCAGACTGCTGCATTCCGAATACTATTGTTCTAGGACCAGTCAGACTGCTGCATTATGGATCCTATTGTTCTAGGACCAATCAGACTGCTGCATTCTGAATCCTATTCAACTCAGTACATAACAGTGGGACAACTCAGTAACCTCAGGAACGATTTCATGTGGAATATGCAATTCTTCCGCCATCGGTCGGACGGACAAACGCCGTTCCCGCATCAATACCTCCCAACTCTGCTAACATTTGCCGCCGTTCTGTTCCTCGATGGTCTGCCAGACTGCGGGTCATCTTCGGTGGTTTGCCACCCTTCAGACCCCTGACCATTAGGTCCAGTCGTGGCCGACTCTGGGGTTGCAGCGCTCATCTCACTTTATTGGTTGAGGCAGCCGGCGTACAGCTTCTGGGTCATGTGGCCAGCATGACTAAGCCACTTCTGGCGAACCAGAGCAGCGCACGGAAACGCCGTTTACCTTCCCGCTGGCGCGGTACCTATTTATCTACTTGCACTTTGACGTGCTTTCGAACTGCTAGGTTGGCAGGAGCAGGGACTGAGCAACAGGAGCTCACCCCGTCGCGGGGATTCGAACCGCCGACCTTCTGATCGGCAAGCCCTAGGCTCTGTGGTTTAACCCACAGCGCCACCCGCGTCCCACGCAGCCCTTCATAGAAACTCTTAAACCACTTGTATGCTGTCTTTCGAGTTACAGCTTCCTCTCCGTACACAACTGTGAGCATTTCGTGGGTTTCCGAAGCCGATTGTATGTTCGAATATTTATTGCTGTCCGATTTCTGTGACCATTCACCGAACTTCCCGGTCACACCTTGTGTGATTGCACTAGAAGAGCTAGTCGCGATTCCTGCATTGCATGTGGCTGGAATTCCGACTCAGGGTCCCTTTCAACTCGACAACTCTGCAATTCTATGATTCTAGGAGGTCCCGGGCTCAGTCCTGGCCCCGGGCATCTCCAGTTAATGGGATCTATTGGACAGATTTTACTTTCTTGGGCTCCATGATCACTGCAGATGGTGACAGCAGCCACGAAATTAAAAGACGCCTGCTTCTTGGGAGAAGGGCAATGACAGGCCTAGACAGCATCTTGAGAAGTAGAGACGTCACCTTGCCAACAAAGGTCCGTATAGTTCAAGCTATGGTTTTCCCAGTAGTGATGTATGGAAGTGAGAGCTGGACCTAAAGAAGGCTCATCGCCGAAGAATTGATGCTTTTGAATTATGGTGCTGGAGAAGACTCTTGAGAGTCCCATGGACTGCAAGAAGATCAAACGCATCAATTCTGAAGGAAATCAGTCCTCAGTGCTCACTGGAAGGACAGATCGTGAAGCTGAGGCTCCAGTACTTTGGCCACCTCATGAGAAGAGAAGACTCCCTGGAAAAGACACTGATGCTGGGAAAGATGGAGGGCACAAGGAGAAGGGGACGACAGAGGACGAGATGGTTGGATAGTGTTTTCGAGGTTACCAGCATGAGTTTGACCAAACTGTGGGAAGTAGTGGAGGACAGAGGTGCCTGGCGTGCTCTGGTCCATGGGGTCACGAAGAGTCGGACACAACTAAACGACTCAACAACAACAACAAAATTGGACAGCACAGCTGGAAAAGGCCTGAGACCACGAGGAGCTATTGCTGGACACAGTATACCATCCTTACAACTAGTAATAATAATTGTATCTGAACTTGGCAGTTGCTTGCTGTATGAAAGGCCTCCTTTATGGAAGGTTCTTTTAAAGAGAGCCAGGGTGGTACAGTGGTTAGAACGCTGGACTAGGACCTGGGAGAGCAGGGTTCAAATCCCCACTTGGCTATGAAACTCAATGGGTGACTTTGGGGGAGCCACTGCCTTTCGGCCTAGCCTACCCCTCAGGGTTGTTGTGGGGTTAAATGAGGAGGGGAGAGAAACATGTGCACCTGGGGACATAGATGCAATCCATCTATCAATTAAATACAGTGGTGACTCGCAAGACGAAAAGAATCCGTTCCGCGATTCTCTTCGTCTAGCGGTTTTTTCGTCTTGTGAAGCAACCCCATTAGCGGCTAAGCGGATTAGCGCTATTAGCGGTTTAGCGGCTTAGCGGCTATTAAAGGATTAGCGGCTAAGCTGCTAAAAGGCTATTAGCGGCTTAGCGGTTTAGAAAAAGGGGGGAGCGGGGGGGAAAACGCAAGACTAGCAAGACGTTTCGTCTTGCGAAGCAAGCCCATAGGGAAAATCGTCTTGCAAAGCAACTCAGAAACGGAAAACCCTTTCGTCTAGCAGGTTTTCCGTCTTGCGAGGCATTCGTCTTGCAGGGCACCACTGTAAGTGAAAACATATTATGGGGGGGACCCCAACTGCACACAAAAAGTGCAATTCATAAAAAGGCAAATACGAAATAAAATCATTGAGCTAGCTGAGCCAGAGGAAGCTGGATGAGACTGCAGGATTGCACCCTAAAGTTGTTATCAAAGCTGTTACCGTAAGTGAAATCGCTACTTACCATGCTTTCCATTTTCATCGCTCTCACCCTGCAAAAGAACATTTCAACTTTTAAAAAAAGGCACAAACCCTACTCACCCCCCCTCCTCCTTCACCCCTTCCGAGGCTCCCATGGCTGCGATCTTTTCCCTTGGAAGCAATTCCTGGCCGATTGCTAACAATGTGCACCTAATGCTCGCGGGTGGCGCTGTGGGTAAAACCTCAGTGCCTAGGACTTGCCGTTCGCATGGTCGGCGGTTCGAATCCCCGCGGCGGGGTGCGCTCCCGTCCTTCGGTCCCAGCGCCTGCCAACCTAGCAGTTCAAAAGCACCCCCAGGTGCAAGTAGATAAATAGGTACCGCTTACCAGCGGGAAGGCAAACGGCGTTCCGTGTGCTGTGCTGGCTCACCAGATGCAGCTTTGTCACGCTGGCCACGTGACCCGGAAGTGTCTCCGGACAGCGCTGGCCCCTGGCCTCTTAAGTGAGATGGGTGCAAAACCCTAGAGTCGGACACGACTGGCCCATACGGGCAGGGGTACCTTTACCTTTACCTTAATGCTCGGCTGTACAGGAACAATAAAGGTATTGTTACTGTTATTGTTTTCCTGGACACATCCGGGATTTGGGGCTTGAAAATAGGCGATTGGCAAGAATGTCTGGGGAAACCCAGAGGTATGGCAAAGAGGTGAGCTTTTGCTGAAATTGGTCAGAAATGCTACAGAAGTGTCAGGGTATGGTCTGAATTGGATGCCAGAGACTGGTCTGACTCTGAAGATGAAGGAATGCAGGCACAGACAGAGCAGCCTCTGACGGGGGGGGGATCGCCCCCCCCCATGTTCCTACAAGCAGAGAGACCAGCAGATTCAGAGGCTGCTCAGTCAGGGGAAGAGCTGGACAGTTTGAGATAGTAGCTAGGCAACCAGGAGGGAGGGAGCCTTATGGAGATTTTTCAGTCCAGAGTGGCAGGGAAGTCACTCCCTCCCCCAGAACTCGGAGGACTGAAATGGACCAGGAACAACGGAAGCTTAGAGGAGGGACAGGTGGCTTCTTGCTTAGGAAGAGGAGGGGACTCAGAGTGAGCGACTGCCATCTGTGGGAAGGGCGGCCTGATGCTCGTCTCAGTATGATGTTGTAAATAAAAAGGACTATAAACCTGCCAAAGGCTCATTACTTTTTATCGTAAGCTCCCAGAGGAGAGGAGGAAACTCCCTTGCCTGCCAGCGTACCTGACAAGAACTGAGCAGTTTCTAGCTCTAAACTTTTGAGTACAGTCATACCTCGGGATAAATACGCTTCAGGATAAGTATTTTCAGGTTGCGCTCCGCGGCGACCCAGAAGTAACGGAGTGCATTACATCCGGGTTTCGCCGCTCGCATATGCGCAGTCAAAATGACGTAACACGCATGCGTGGAAGCGGCAAAACACGACCCGCGCACGCGCAGACACGCAGTCGCGTCTTAAATTCTGTTCAGGATGCAAACGGGGCTCTGGAATGGATCCTGTTCGCATCCCAAGGTGCCACTGTATAGGAAAAAACGGTAGGATATGTCTGTCAAAGACATGTAAACCACAGAACAAGTGTCTTGACCTAGAATGTCCACACTTGGCAAATGAAATCTGCCCTGTGGGTCTTCTCCACTTACCAAGAAACTCACCTCTCTGAGCTCTTTTCACTCTCGCTAAAGCTCTCGTGCTCTTTGATGATATGGTCCACGTCTAGTTTCGACCTCCTCTCCATATTCTAAGGACAACAGCAACAAAAGAGGTACCAGACGTTAAAGAGCATCATCTCTAGTTCAGCTCCCCCGATAAAATGGTGCTTTCCACCCATGTTTTCCTCCATCACAGGCGACAGAGAGGAAGCACACGTCTGTTGGCAATGCAGAGTGAGGCCCCTGCGTGGGGCGTGCTGCTCTCCCTCGTGGAAAAGATGCACATTGCAAAGTAAGTCACCATTGTCACAATTTCTTCGCGTTTGTCAGATGGCTTCTACAGGCCTACCTGAAAAAGCGCAACCCTCTCGGGGCAATGGGCAAGACAAAATGTACAGAAGACTAAAAACAATGCAAAATGTTTTAATAAAACTACAAACACTAAGAATACAGTGGTACCTCGGGTTAAGAACTTAATTCATTCTGGAGGTCCATTCTTAACCTGAAACTGTTCTTAACCTGAAGCACCACTTTAGCTAATGGGGCGTCCCACTGCCGCTACGCAATTTCTGTTCTCATCCTGAAGTAAAGTTCTTAACGTGAGGTACTACTTCTGGGTTAGCAAAGTCTGGAACCTGAAGTGTCTGTAAACTGAGGTACCACTGTAATCATAAATGGACAGGATTGATTTCATCTGATAACCATTTGAGCTGCTCAACTCAGACATTTCTTCCCATTGAACCATGTCGGTGGTTGGAGTAGTCTTGGAATGATTCTGCAAATGGTGGCAAGTTTCATCACCGAGGCGGCCCACCTCTCCTCCTTTTTCACAAGTCTGCCACTCGGGAGCAGCCATGCGCTTTAGACATGTGCTGAATGTCCTTTCAGCGCATAGGTGTGGATTGTGGGAAAGCGAAGGCAGCAAAAGTCTGATAGAAAAATTCCCGGTGACGTATGTTCGAATATATATTCTGTCGGGGCCACAAAGGCTGAGGAAGAGGCCCCGCTTATGCTCTATAGACCCTCTTGTCAGCTCATTTGCTTGGAGGTAGCAGTCAAACCGAGCGAGATAGGAGTCCCATGATTCAGAGGCTGGCGCAAACGGCGGTAGAGGCACGAGTGAAGCCATGGTTCCGATGCCGACATGGAGGGCAATGGATGGAACACAGTGCTCTAGCCAGAACAGTCAGCTCTGAATTGGTTCTGCTCTGTGATTTCGCTCAGTGTTTCAGCTCAGTGATTCAGCTCAGCTCAGAGGGGTGGCTGTGCTCTGATGTCCACCAATCCCATCCTCGTCGCCAGTGTTAAGTTCTGGGTGAACATATCAGACGACACAGTGATTCTTCAGACAGCTCTTGTGTATTCACAGGCCAGAACAGAACTGAACTGAAGGGTTCAGCCAGCCTGCTTATATAGAGCTCAACTACAAATCAACAGTAACAACTTTCTGTAACTATCCAATCCCTGAACATCACTTTCAGTTCCTTATTTGCATATGCGGACCTGAGTGAAAACTATCTACAGTATCCCCCTGCTGGCCCAGGGTGAGAACTTCAGTACATAACATAGTCAGTATCCGGTGACAGTGTCTTGAGACAACCCCCCGTCTTTTGACTTTAGCACCCAGGAGCATCGAGAAGCCAGATTATCACACAAATCTGATCTGGGCGGCTTCCAACCAAAATATTAAAATCCAGTAATACATCAAACTCTGGAGAGTCCCATGGACTGCAAGAAGATCCAACCTCTCCAATCTGAAGGAAATCAGCCCTGAGTGCTCACTGGAAGGACAGATCCTGAAGCTGAGGCTCCAATACTTTGGCCACCTCATGAGAAGAGAAGACTCCCTGGAAAAGACCCTGAT
Organism: Podarcis muralis; assembly: GCF_004329235.1. Taxonomy (NCBI): domain Eukaryota; kingdom Metazoa; phylum Chordata; class Lepidosauria; order Squamata; family Lacertidae; genus Podarcis; species Podarcis muralis. Next base: position 122,309,769 of record NC_041314.1, read on the forward strand.
GTTGGGAAAGATGGAGGGCACAAGGAGAAGGGGACGACGGAGGACGAGATGGTGGGACAGTGTTCTCAAAGCTGCGAACATGAGTTTGACCAAACTGCGGGAGGCAGTGGAAGACAGGAGTGCCTGGCGTGCTCTGGTCCAGGGGGTCACAAAGAGTTGGACACGACTCAACGACCTCAACAACAACAATACATCAAACGTTAAAAGCTTCCCTAAACAGGGGCTGCCTTCAGATGTCTTCTAAAAGTTTGGTAGTTGTTTGGTAGTTGACTAGATGCCCCTCAGGGTCCCTTCCATGAGATGTCCTCTCTGGCCTGAAGAACCCTGTAACGGAGGCTTCATACGCAGAACAGGGCTTTCTTCCCCTATTTCTTCTGCTTTGCTTTAGAATGGTGACATGATTCACTGAGAGATCTGAATCATTCCCCACCCCAGCAAGGGCCTTGCCAGTTCCTTTTTCACTTCTGACCTCTTCTCTTTCAGAAGACTATAATGGCCTCCAATCTCCTGCATATTTGGGGAAGATATATCGGTTGTAAGAAAGCAGAGATCACCTCTGTGGACTCGGCTTTGCCTTCTATAATGCCAAATAACAACCATTATTATTGTGAAAACCCAGTTGCTCACTGATTGCTTTCTGAGTTATTTGAAGAATAGCCTTCTTGTCCCTAACAGCAGAAAGAAACTTACATTGCATGCTCTAAGAGGAAAAAGCTAAGACTTTCCTCTTAACTCCCAAGATGTTTGCTCTAATTCAGGGCAGGGGGAAATTGGAGCTGATCAGAAAGCAATTTTTTAGCCTCGTATCTTTTCTTAACCGGAGCCTTGATTCCGGCAGATGTTATTATTACGGAGCCTGGGGTTTGTTTGGTTTCTAGGGCGACCGGTTTTCCCACCCTGAGTCCCTCCTCCTCCTCTTCCAACATGCTGTGTAGCAAATGATAAATCCTCTTAAATAGTCTTTTAGTGTGTCCCAGAGAAGAGACGGAGAGATGTTTGTTTCCACGAACCATTATGACATGGAACCTCACTGTTGGGATGATGCCTTCACATCTCAGGAGGAAGGTGTTGATTCTCCATGGAGATAACTTTTGTGGCTCTCCCAGTGCTGAGTTCCAGTAGGATTGGTTCAAGAGCAGAGGCTGCAAAGGGGTACAAGCTCTCGTTTTTGGACCTGAGCAATAAGTGTGAGGAGCTAAGCAAACAAACCACAACAACAACAAGGGCACACAAGCCAGTCAACTCAAGAGGAACTCCCATGGCCCATGAGAAGTGTCTATATCTTCAGTCTGTTTAGTGGAGCAATCTCCATAACTCTAGAACAACACTTATCTTTCACAATGTCCACAATAACTGTCCCTAAGTATCTGAGAAACTTCACTTGCACCTAGAACAGCTGTTCAGTATGGAGGTCCATCAGAGTCTCACTGCCATAGGATAGTACCTGTGCTTTCAGAAAATGTGTCCAAAGTAGACCAGGATGGCTGATGAGTCTGGTGGTGAACAAGTCTACAAGGAATGGTTGGAAGATCTGTTGTGTGTGCTAGAGAAGATCAAGGAGATTAAATCTCCTTCCTTGGAGATTTTTTAAGCTGAGGTTGGACGGCCATTCTGCCATGGATGCTTTAGCTGTTGATTCCTGCATTATACTTTATACTTTATTGTCACTTGTACAACTTGTATACAGTGAGATTACACGAGCACCCCCACTCAGCTCTCTTAGTCTTAATTCCCCTCGTTTACTGATGCACACCCACCAAACCCCAAAGTCCGTTGCCCTGTTATTATCTTTTCACTCAGCAGCCTAAACAGCCCACAGATAGAAGCTGTTCTTTACCCTGTTTGGTTGTGACTAATTCCTTGCTTCTATTATTTCTGCCCGAGGACAGGAGATCAAGAATTTGCCGGCCAGGGTGTGAATCATCCCTGAGAATTTTCCTCCCTCTCCTGAGGCAACGTTTCTTCCGTTAATTTCATCCAGCAGATTCACGGGACAGCCCATAATATCTTGTGCTTTATTCACCACCCTCTGTAGGCCCTTCCTATCAGATGATGTCAAACCAGCGTACCACACCGTGATGCAGTAGGAAAGGACACTTTCTATTGTTGACCAATAGAAGATCATCAAATGTTGATTGACATCATTCTTCCAGTGGAAGAATGAAGAAATGAAGTCCTTTCCAACTCTACAATTCTATGATTTTATGATTTGCCTTCCTTTTTCATTTGTTGGAGACTTCTAGACTTAGGACTTCTGCAACTGAAGAGGGTCAGCACCGAAGGACAGACCGGTGTGAAGGAAGGCACATTTTCTCTCCCCCGCCCCCCTGCACTGAGTTTTTATGCACTTATTAAATAAAGTAAAATAAATAAATTCGACAGTGGAATTTGCTGCAAGGAGTGTGGTGGGAGTCTCCTTCTTTGGAGGTCTTTAAGCAGAGGCTTGACAACCATATGTCAGGAGTGCTCTGATGGTGTTTCCTGCTTGGCAGGGGGTTGGACTCGATGGCCCTTGTGGTCTCTTCCAACTCTATGATTCTATGATTCTATGATTCTATGATTCCACAATACTCTGAGGAGATTGGGCTTTCTTAACCACCTGGGTTGTATTGATTTTCCAAGTAAGGTCTTCACTGAGATAAACTCCTAGGAATTCAAAGGAAAATACTCTCTCCACACAGCCCTCCCCAATGTACAGCGGGGCTAGTTCTCCTCTCTTCCTCCGAAAGTCCAACACCATCTCCTTTGTCTTGCTGATATTAAGGTGCAAGTTGTTCCCTAGGCACTATGTAGATAGTTTTTGGACCTCTATACGCTGGTTCATCCCCTGCCTTGTAGGGGGTTGGACTGGATGACCCTTGCAGTCCTTTCCAACTCTACAATTCTATGATTTTATGATTTGCCTTCCTTTTCATTTGTTGGAGACTTCTAGACTTAGGACTTCTGCAACTGAAGAGGTCAGCACCGAAGGACAGACCGGTGTGAAGGAAGGCACATTTCTCTCCCCCGCCCCCTGCACTGAGTTTTATGCACTTATTAAATAAAAGTAAAATAAATAAAATGTACAGCCTGCCTTTCAGCCCTCAAGATGGCCCCAGGGAAGATTCCACCTGCTAAAAAATGCATATCCAAAAATTCATGCAGAACCACAAGAGACATTAAAACCGAGTTCTCCAGACATTCCAGCGGCGGGTATGAAAGCAGCGTTCCAGGTGCCCCCTCCCGGCCTCCCCCACCCCTTAAACTCGCCTTGGGGCTGAATTTCATTTCATCTAGTGAGAAGGGCAAGCAGATGGGCGTGTAGAAGGTGCAGGAGACGAAGCAGGGCTGGGAGCTACAGTGACGCAGGGAACGCCGCCGCCGGGAGGCCGAGGGGATGCGGGAGAAGTCCTCATAGCTCCTGTAAGGGTTCATTGGCACGGGGCTCTTCGCTTCCAGAGCAGGGTCCAGGCGGCAGTTCGTCTCCCTGGCAACCTGGCAGGGATAACTAAGGCCCAAGGTTCCATGGATGGAGAGGGCAGGACTGGAGACCCAAGGGAGCCGCGCCATTATCTCCGTCTGATTTGATTCTGGAGTTTCAAAAACAAAGAGCTTCAAAAGCTCTGCAAGGCATGGAGGAGACCAAGGGCCAAGAAGGTTGGCCAAATCCATGGGCCTAAGGTCCTCTGCTGGGACTATACTCCAAGGAGAGCGAGTCCGCGTAGGTACGATGGGTCCTAGGGCCAACATAGGGCTTAAAAGGTCAAAACCTAGCACCTTTAAACTTGATCTCAGTACCCACCGGTGAGCCAGTGCAGTTTGGTAAAGCACTGGGATGAATGGATCAAAACTGGGATGATATGTCAAACCCCAGGACCATTAGTAGTCCAGTCGGGACTCGACTCGGGTTGCCGGCACTCAATCCTCGCTTTATTAGCCAAGGGAGCCAGGCGTACAGCGCCGGGTTAAACGCGTTTACCTTCCGCCAGAGCGGTACTATTTATCTAACATTTGCAACTTTGACGTGCTTCCGAACTGCTAGTTGGCAAGGAGCAGGGACCGAGCAACCGGGAGCTCACCCCGTCTGCGGGATTCGTAAACCACTGATCCTTACTGATCAGCAAGGTCTGGGCTCTGTGGATTTAACTCACAGCGTCACCCACGCCACCTTTTGTATAATATAATAGCTCACAATAAATTATACTGCACTGAACTGAAGAACCGAACACTCCTGAGCATTTCGTGCAAAGCGCCAACGGAGAATTCGCCCCTTAGCCTAGTGGATTGTAAGAAGGCATGGTGTGGTGAGTTAGACTGTGGATGGGACCCAGGAGAGAACAGGGTTTGAAACCCCCTCGTTAGCCATGAAGATCACTGGCATGACCCTTTGACCAATCATAGTCGCCTCAGCCTAACCTGACTCACAGGGTTTTCGTGAGGATAAGAATACATGTTTGAAGAACTTATGCCCACTCCCTGAGCTCACTTGGAAGAAACGGAGGTATATGAATGTAATAAACAAATAAAGCGTTGAAATTGCAGACGAAAGAGACTGTAAAATATTGGTGTGTGGGTGTGTGCATTTGCCTGCAATAAAATTTCTCCAAAAATATTTAGAAAACAATGCGAGTCAATTGTCCTGGAAAGAAAAGTAGGAACAAAGGAAGCTCCTTTGCTTCCTTTTAAAAAAAAATGAAACGTGTTTTCGTTCACGTGCGAAAAGCACAATTCATATTTTAAAAAGGAAGCAAAAGAATAACATAAAGAAGATGGGGAAAAGTTTATTGAATGTATGGGGGAGAATTGTGCATACGTTCAAATCGTATGGCAGCATAAAGACAAATTAACAGTGTGAACAGAGAATACTTGAACAGTTTCATTTCTGTAAAAGTATGCAGGGATTGATGAATATGCAGAATGAACCATGGAAAGAAATTTATTTACAATATATAAAGTTGTTAAAATATTTTAAATTGTAAAACAGAAAAAAATTTAATAAAAAATTTACACCTCCACACACACACATCACACACACACAAAATGAACGTGTTTTCAATTTCCTGTGTTTTGCTTTACCACTGGTTTCAATGCATGTGTATTCGTGTATTGTTTAAAGTCCTTGTGAGCTACTTTGCAACAAACAAACTAATAAGTGAAACCACAAAGATCCTAATCTACCAGGTGAGGCCCAGTATTGCCCACCCTGACCCCGGCACATCCTCTCCAGGGTGCCGGGCAGGATCCCGTATCCCTGCTGCAACCTGGAGATATCACTGATCCTTCTTGAGAGAGTCTTGATTTAATTGGAAGTATGAGAGAGAGAGAGAAGAGAGAGAGAGAGAGATCTACCTTTGTTCTGCTGCTTCAAGAAGTGAACCTGCAAAAGAGAATCCATTCCATTAAGTCCCACGCAGGGGGCTGGCCTGGTTCAGCGCCCTCAGAAGGTGGTGAGTTCTCCCTTCCTTGAGGTTTTTAAGCAGAGGTGGATAATCCATCTGCCAGGGATCTCCAGTTGTGATCCCGCAAACTGCAGAAGGTCGGCTAGGTGACATTATAGGATCCAAGAGTGGTGCAGGCTCTGGTTATCTCCCTTTAGAAAACTACTGTCAGATGCGCCTCCTAGCGTGGGGATACATTGTGAAAGGTGACTTGGAAACTGCAATAATCCAGAATGTCGGCAGCTAGACTGGTGACTGGGAGCGGGCCGCCGTAGACCAGACCAAGCACCGGTCTTGAAAGACCTACACTGGCTCCCAGTAAACGTTTCAGAGCAAAACAATTCAAAGTGTTGGTGTGACCTTTAAAGCCCTAAATGGGCTCAGTCCTGTATACCTGAAGGAGCCGTACTCCACCTCCATTGTTTCTGCCCGGACAGCCTGAGGTCCAGCGCCGAGGGGCCTTCTGGAGTTCCCTCGCCTGCGAGAAAGCCAAGTAACAGGAACCAGGCAGGAGGGCCTTCCGGTGGTTTTGCTCCCACCGCTGTGGAACAGCCTCCCATCAGAAGTCAAGGAAAAAACAACCTCTGACTTATTAGAAGACATATGAAGCAGGCATGTTTAGGGAAGTTTTTAATGTTTGATGTTTTATCGTGTTTTAAATATTCGTTTGGAAGCCTGCCCAGAGTGGCTGGGGAAACCCAGCCAGATGGGGGACATAAATAAAAATGTCGTTGCTGTTGCTGTTAATAGATGAAAGGCTCAGAGGGCTTTGTGAGCCCCAGGGGAAGACCCAAGGCAAAACACACCACACATCACACACACACACAATAGTGAACTTACAGCACTTTTTCAAACTCTGCTGGTTTTCAGCTAGCAACCTTCTTCAGCTGAAAAGACAAACAGAGAAGAGACAAAAAAGGGTCAACCCAAGGCTTTCGTATTCCCACATTCATGCATTTGGTCGTTCAGGTTGCTGCGCAACTTTCCTTGCATGTGAGAAGCTCCAACGCTCTGCTTTCCCCAGAGGCAGAGCATTGGGCGCCCTTCCAACGATAACGATTCTCCCAAGGGTGTGACGGAAAGTTCAGTAAATGGTCCCTAGAGAATCAGACAGTGAGAAATATTTGGAACATACATGCCTTACAAGGCCTTCAAAGCGCCCCCCCCCCCAATAATCACCGTTGACAATGTTCATAGAACTGTTGGAAACTTCTGGAGAAGTCCTCTTTTCCTACTCTTTCAGTTCCCGCGTCATAGCAGCTTGGAAGAACGTGCGAAAATGTTGTGGAATCTGTGCCCTTTCAGTGGCAGAATTTCAGTTTGGGGAAAAAGAATAAAATCTGGTGGCGGCCAGATCCGGGCGAGAAATATGGAGGGTGGGTAAATATTAATCGGGATCGAGAGTGGATTTCATTGGCTCTTTTTTCAGCTCAAATAGTGGTGAGGAGGAAGGAAGTTCCGCAGAAATGTTCTGCTTTATATAACATAATTTACACAAGGGGCCCCACGTGAATTGGCTATCTGGGATTTCCTGTAAGGGCCAATCAGTTGTGGATTCACTTCCACCTGGAGCTGGAATTGGGTGCTCTGTGGACCAATCAACTGCTGCATTCTGGACCCCTATTGCTAGGACCAATCAGACTTGCGCAGTTCCGAACCCAATTGTTCTAGGACCAATCAGACTGCTGTCATTCCGACAATTGTCTAGGCCAATCCAGATCTGCTGCATTCCGAATACTATGTTCTAGAACCAGTCAGACTGCTGCAATTATGGATCCCTATTGTTCTAGACCGAATCAGACTGCTGCATGCTGAATCCTGATTCAACTCGAAGTAACATAACAGTTGGGACAAACTCAGTAACTCAGGAAGCGATTCATGTGAATATTGCAATTCTTCGCGCCACGAGTCCGGACGGACAAACGCCGTTCCCGCACAATACCTCCCACTCTGCTAACATTTGCCAGCCGTTCTGTTCCTGCGATGGTCTGTGCCAGACTGCGGGTCAATCTTCGGTGGTTTGCCACCCTTCGAAGACCGCCTGACCATTAGGTTCCAGTCCGTGGCCCGACTCTGGGGTTGCAGCGCTCACTGCACTTATTGGTTGAGGCAGCCGGCGTACAGCTCTGGTCATGTGGCCAAGACAGACTAAGCCCACTTTCTGCGAACCATAGCAGCGAGGAAACGCCGTTTACCTTCGCCTGGCGCGGTAAACCTATTATCTACTTGCAACTTTGACGTGTTTTCCGAACTGCTAGGTTGGCAGGAGCAGGAGACTGAGCAAACAGGAGCTCACCACCTGTCGCGGGATTCGAACCGGCCGACCTTTGATCGGCAAGCCCTAGGCCCTGTGGTTACCCCACAGCGCCAACCACCGTCCCATCGCATCCCTCATAGAAACTCTTAAACCACTTGTAAATCGTCCTTTCGAGTTACAGCTCCCTCCCGTACACAACTGTGAGCATTTCGTGGTTCCGAACCCGATTGTATGTTCGAATATTTAAGTGCTGTCACGAATTTCGTGCATTCACCGAACTTCCCGGTCACACCGTGTGTGATTGCACTAGAAGAGCTAGTCGCGATTCCTGCATTGCATGTGGCTGGAAATCCGACTCAGGTCCCCTTTCAAACTCGACAAACCTGCAATCTATTGATTCTAGGAGGTCCCGGCTCAAGTCCCTGGCCCCGGGCATCTCAGTTAATGGATCTATGGAACAGATTTACTTTCTTGGGCTCCATGATCACTGCAGATGGTGACAGAAAGCCAAATTCGAAATTAAAAGACGCCTCTTCTTGGGAGAAGGGCAATGACAGGCCTAGACAGCTCTTGAAGAAGTAGAGACGTCACCCTTCCACAAGGTTCCGTATAGGTCATTAAGCTATGGTTTCTTCCAGTAGTGATGTATGGAAGTGAGAATGGACCTAAAGAAGGCTCATCGCCGAAGAATTGATGCTTTTGAATTATGTGCTGAGAAGACTCTAGAGAGTCCATTGGACTGATGGCATGTGGCCAGAAGATCAACGCATCAATTTCCTGAAGGAAAATCAGTTCCCAGTGCTCACTGGAAGACAGATACGTGAGCTGAGGCTCCAGTACTTGGCACGCTCATGAAGAAGAGAAGACCCTGGAGAAAGACACTGATGCGGGAAAGATGAGGGCCAAGGAGAAGGGGACGACAGAGAACGAGATGGTTGGATAAGTGTTTTCGAGGGTTACCACAGATTTGACCAAACTGTGGGAAGTAGGAGGACAGAGGTCCTGGCGGCTCTGGTCCAATGGGGTGCAGAAAGATGCGGACACAACTAAACGACTCAACACAACAACAAGATGGACAGCAGCAGCTGGAAAAGGCCTGAGACCACGAGAAGCTTATTGCTGACAGCAGTAACCATCCTTACAAACTAATAAAAATAATTGTATCTGAAACTTGGCAGTGCTGCTGTATGAAAAGGCCCCACTTTAAAGAAAGGTCTTTTAAAGAGAGCCAGGGTGGTACAGTGTTAGAACGCTGGACTAGGACCTGGGAGAGCAGGGTTCAAATCGCCCACTTGGCTATGAAACTCAATGGTGACTTTGGGGAGCCAATGCCTTTCGCCTACCACCGCCTCAGGGTTGTTGTGGGGTTTAAATGAGGAGGAGAGAAACATTGACACTGGGACATAGATGCAATCCATCTATCAATTAAAATACAGTGGTGACTCGCAAGACGAAAAGACCGTTCCGCGATCTCTTCTCAAGCCGTTTTTTTCGTCTTTGTGAAGCAACCCCATTACGGCTAAGCGGATTAGCGCTATTAGCGTTTAGCGGCTTAGCGGTCTATTAAAGATTAGCGCTAAGCTGCTAAAAGCTATTAGCGGCTTAGCGGTTTAGAAAGGGGGAGCAGGGGGGGAAAAGCAAGAGCCTAGCAAGACTTCGTCTTGCGAAGTAAGCCATAGGAAAATCGTCTTGCAAAGCAACTCAGAAAACTGGAAACCCCTATTTCGTCTAGCAGGTTTTTCCGTCTTGCGCAGGCATTCGCTGGCAGGGCACCACTGTAAGTGAAAAACATATTATGGGGGAACCCAACTGCACACAAAAAGTGCAATCATAAAAAAGGCAAATACGAAATAAAAATCATTGAGACTAGCTGAGCCAGAGGAAGCTGGATGAGACTGCAGGATTGCAACCCACTAATAGTTGTATCAAAGCTGTTTACCGAAGTGAAATCGCTACTCGTACCATCTTTCCCATTTTCAATCGCTCTCACCCTGCAAAAGAACATTTCAACTTTTAAAAAAAGGCACAAACCCAATCACCCCCCCATCACACTCCTTCACCCCTTCCGAGGCTACCATGGCTGCGATCTTTTCCCTTGGAAGCAATTCCTGGCCGATTGGCACAATGTGCACCTAATGCTCGCGGTGGTCGCTGTGGGTAAAACCTCAGTGCCTAGGACTTGCGGTTCGCATGTCGCGTCGAAATCCCCGAGGCGGTGCGCTCCGTCCTCGTCCCAGCGCCTGCCAACCTGAGTCAAAAGCAACCCCCCAGGTGCAAAGTAAGATAATAGTACCCCGCTTACCAAGCGGAAGGCAACGGCGTCCGTGTGCTGTCTGGCTTCACCAGATGCAGCTTTGTCAAACGCGCCACGTGACCCGAAGTGTCTTCCGGACAGCGCTGGCCCTGGCCTCTTAAGTGAGATGGGTGCAAAAACCCTAGAGTCGGACACTGACTGGCCCATACGCGCGGTGGTAGCCTTTACCTTTACACTTAATTGCTCGCTTGTTAGCAGGAACAATAAAGGTATGTTACTGTTATTGTTTTCCTGAACACATCCGATTGGGGCTTGAAAAATAGCGATTGGCAAGAAGTTCTGGGGAAACCCAGAAAGGTATGGCAAAGAGGAGCTTTTGCTGAAAATTGGTCAGAAATGCTAACAGAATGTCAGGGTTAATGGCTGAATTGGATGGCCAGAGACTGGTTCTGACTCTGAAGATGAAGGAAATGCAGGCACAGACAGAGCAGCCCTCTGACTGGGGGGGGGGACGCCCCCCCCCCATGTTCCTACAAGCAGAGAGACCAAGCAGATTCAGAGGCTGCTCAGTCAGGGGAAGAGCTGGACAGTTTGAGAAATAGTACTAGCAACCAAGGAGGAGGAGCCTTATGGAGAATTTTTTCAGTCCAGAAGTGGCAAGGGAAGTCACTCCCCCCCAGAACTCGGAGGAAACTGAAATGAACGGAACAACGGAAGCTTAGAGGAGACAGGGTGGCTTCTTGCTTAGAAAGAGGAGGGGAACTCAGAGTGAGCGACTGCCAATCTTGGTGGGACGGGCGGCCTGATCTCGTCTCAAAGTATGATGTTGTAATAAAAGGACCTAATAAACCTGCCAAAAGGCTCAATTACTTTTTATCCGTAAGCTCCCCAGAGGAGAGGAGGAAACTTCCCTTGCCTGCCAAGCCAGTACCTGACAAGAACTGAGCAGTTTTAGCTGAAACTTTTGAGTACAGCATACCTCGGGAAAAATACGCTTCAGATAATATTTCAGGTTGCGCTTCCGCGGCGGACCCAAGAAGTAACGGAGTGCATTACATTCCGGGTTAGCCGCTCGCATAATGCGCAGTCAAAATGACGTAACACGCATGCTGAAGCGGCAAAAAACACGACCCGCGCACCGGGCAGACACGCAGTCGCGTCTTAAATTCTGTTCAGGATGCAAACGGGGCTCTGGAATGGATCCTGTTCGGCAATCCCAGGTGCCTGTATAACGGAAAAAACGGTAGATATGTCTGTCAAAGACATGTAAAACCACAGAACAAGTGTCTTGACCTAGAATGTCACACTTGGCAAATGAAAATCTGCCCTGTGGGTCCTGTCTCCACTTACGAAGAAACTCACTCTCTGAGCTCTTTTTCCTTCTCGCTAAAGCTCTCGTGCTCGTTTGATGATATGGGTCCACGTCTAGTTTCGACCTCCTCTCCATATTCTAAGGACAAACAGCAACAAAAAGAGGTACCAGAACGTTAAAGAGAATCATTCTAGTTCAGCTCCCCCGATAAAATGTGCTTTCCACCCATGTTTCCTCCATCACAGGCCAGAGAAGGAAGCACACGTCTGTTGCAATATCAGAGGGAGGCCTGCCGTGGGCGTGCTGCTCTCCCCGTGGAAAAGATGCACATTGCAAAGGTAAAGTCCAACCATTGTCACAAATTTCGTTCCGCGTTTGGTCCAGATGGCTTCTACAGGCCTACCTAAAAAGCGCAAACCCTCTCGGGCATGGGCAAGACAAATGTACAGAAGACTAAAAAACAATGCCAAAATGTTTTAATAAAACTACAAACACTAAAGAATACAGTGTACCCTCTCTCGGTTAAGAAACTTATATTCATTCTGGAGGTCCCATCTCTAACCCTGAAACTGTTTTCTTAACCTGAAGCACCACTTAGCTAATGGGGGCGTCCCCAACTGCCGCTTACGCAATTTTGTTCTCATCCTGAAGTAAAGTTATGTAACAGTGAGGTACTAACTTCTGTTAGCAAAGTCTGAACCTTGAAGTGTCTGCCTAAACTGAGTACCACTGTAAATCATAAATGGACAGGATTGATTTCATCTGATAACCATTTGAGCTGCTCAACTCAGACATTCTTCCCATTGAACCATGTCGGTGGGTTGAGTAGTCTTGGAATGATTCTGCAAATGGTGGCAAGTTTCATCACCGAGCGGCCCACTCTCCTCCTTTTTCCAAGTCTGCCACTCGGGAGCAGCCATGCCTTTAGACATGTGCTGAATTGTCCTTTCAGCGCATAGGTGTGGATTGTGGGAAAGCGAAGGCAGCAAAAGTCCTGATAGAAAAAATTCCCGGTGAACGTATGTCGAATATAATATTCTGGTCGGGCCACAAAGGCCTGAAGAAGAGGCCCGCTTAATGCTCATAACCCTCTTTGTCAAGCTCATTTCTTGGGAGGTAGCAGTCAAACCGAGCGAGATAAGGAGTCTCCATGATTCAGAGGCTGGCGCAAACGGCGGTAGAGCACGAGGAAGCCAATGGGTTCCGATGCCGACCATGGAGGGCAATGGATTGGAAACACAGGCTTCTGAGCCAGAAATCAGTCAGCTCTGAAATTGGTTCTGCTCTGTGATTTCGCTCAGTGTTCAGCTCAGTGATTCACTCAGCTCAGAGGGGTGGGCTGTTCTCTGATGTCCACCAATCCCATCCTCGTCGCAAGTGTTAAGTTCTGGGTGAACTATATCAGACGAGCAACAGTGATTCTTCAGAACAGCTCGGTGTGTATTCACAGGCCAGAAACAAAACTGAACTGAAGGGTTCAGCAGCCTGCTTATATAGAGCTCAACTACAAATCAACAAGTAACAACTTTCTGTAACTAATCCAATCCCCTGAACAATCACTTCAGTTTCCTATTTGCATATGCGGACCCTGAGTGAAAAACTATCTACAGTATCCCCCTGCTGGCCCAGGGTGAGAACTTCATATACATACAAAGGCAGTAATCCGGTGACAGTGTCTTGAGCAACCCCCGTCTTTTGACTTTAGCACCCAGGAAGCATCGAGAAGCCAGATTATCACAAAACTGATCTGGGCGGCTCAACCAAATATTAAAATCAAGTAATAACAATCAAACTCTGGAGAGGTTCCCCATGGACTGCCAAAGAAGCATCCAACCTCTCCAATCTGAAGGAAATCAGCCCTGAGGTGCCACTGGAAGACAAGAAATCTGAAGCTGAGGGCTCCAATACTTTTGGCCACCTCATGAAGAAGAAGAAGACCTCCCTGGAAAGAACCCTGATGTTGGGAAAGATGGAGGGCACAAAGAGAAGGGCGACGACGGAGGACGAGATGGTGGGACAGTGTTCTCAAAGCTCGAATATGAGTTTTGACAAACGGCGGGAATGGCAGTTGGAAGACAGGAGTGCCTGGCGTGCTCTGGTCCAGGGGGTCAACAAGAAGTTGGACACGACCAACAGACTCAACAACAACAATACATCAAACGTTAAAAGCTTCCTAAACAGGCTGCCTTCAGAATGTCCTTCTAAAAGTTTGGTAGTTGTTTGGTATTGACTAGAATGGCCCGCCCCTCAGGGTCCCTTGCCCATGAAATGTCCTCATCTGGGCCTGAAGAAACCCTGTAACGGAGGCTTCATACGCAGAACAGGGCTTTTCTTCCCCTATTTCTTCTGCTGTTGCTTTAGAATGGGACATGATTCACTGAGAGATCTGAATCATTCCCCACCATCCAGCAAGGGCCCTTGCCAGTCCTTTTTCACTTCTGACCTCTTCCTCTTCAGAAGACTATAATGGCCTCCAATCTCCTGCATAATGGGGAAGATATATCTGGTTTGTAAAAGCAGAGATCCCCTGATGGACTCGGCTTTGCCTTCTATATATGCCAAATAACAACCATATTATTGTGGAAAACCCCAGTTGCTCACTGAATTGCTTTCTGAGTATTATTTTGAAGAATAGCCTCTTGTCCCTAACAAGCAGAAAGAAACTTACATTGCAATGCTCTAAGAGGAAAAAGCTAAAGACTTTCCCCTAACTTCCCCCAAGATGTTGCTCCTAATTCAGGGCAGGGGAAAATTGGAGCTGATCAGAAAAGCAATTTTTTAGCCTCGTATCTTTTCTTAACCCGGAGCCTTGATCCGGCAGATGTTATTATTGACGGAGCCGTGGGGTTTGTTGGTTTCTTAGGGGACCGTTTTCCCACCCTGATCCCTCCTCTCCTCTCCAACATGCTGTTGTAGCAAATGATAAATTCCTTTAAATAGTCTTTTAGTGGTCCAGAGAAGAGACGGAGAGAATGCTTTGTTTCCAACAACTTATGACATGGAACTCACTGTGGGAATTGAAAATGCCCTTCAACATCTCAGGAGGAAGGTGTGATCTCCATGGAGAATAACGTTTGTGCCTCCCAGTTGCTGAGTTCCAGTAGATGGTTCAAGAGCAGAGGCTGACAAAGGAGGGAGGGTTCAGCTGGGAGAAGGCTGAGACTATCCCAAGGCCACCCGATGAACTTCATGGCTGAGCGGGGATTCAAACCCTGATCTCCCAGGTCCTGGTCCAGCACTCTAACCACTGCACCACCCTGCCCTTCCCTCAAGGTGAGCAGCATCACAACCAGTGCCCTTCCCCTCCTTCAAAATAGCCCGCCTTTCACCGCTAATGAATGGTAAAGGGACCCCTGACCATAAGGTCCAGTCGTGACTGACTCTGGGGTTGTGGCGCTCATCTCGCTTTATTATTATTATTATTATTATTATTATTATTATTATTATTATTATTATTTCCATGTCAGCCTGCAAACTTTTTTTTTAAGTCCTCATGAAAATTCATCAGTATCTTCATCCTTAAAAGGTAAAGGTACCCCTGACTGTCAGGTCCAGTCGCGGACAACTCTGGAGTTGCGGTGCTCATTTCGCTTTACTGGCTGAGGGAGCTGGCATACAGCTTCTGGGTCATGTGGCCAGCAGGACTAAGCCGCCTCTGGCGAACCAGAGCAGCGCACGGAAATGCCGTTTACCTTCCCGCCGGAGCGGTACCTATTTATCTACTTGCACTTTGATGTGCTTTCAAACTGCTAGGTTGGTAGGAGCACGGACTGAGCAACGGGAGCTCACCCCATGGTGGGGATTCGAACCGCCGACCTTCTGATCGGCAAGTCCTAGGCTCTGTGGTTTAGACCACAGTGCCACCCGCATCCCTAATAATCATCATCCTCATTTCACATGAAATACACATTTCCTGTCATATTCTGGACGCTTGGATCGTATTTTCATGAATATATGCAGTTTTAGGCACACTTTATCTCAGTTAAATTGGAAGTGATCCTGTTCCCACCAACACATTTGGTTCTAGGGGGTTTAATCTTCAGCTACTCATAGTGGGATATGGAGACCTGAGCCACAAATGGAGGAGATGGGGAATACCCTGATCCAAGACACTCACCAGCTGCTCCCGAACTTCATTCAGGAAGGAAATTTCGGTCAAGAGAGACCCAATTTCAGTCATAAGTTTTTCTTTAGCCCTGGAAAAAAGAGTGGAGAAAGAAGATTGACAAGTCTTGTGTCTGGTTCTGGGCAGCCCACTTAAAAAAGGCTTTCGATAAGCTAGAAAATGAGCAGGGGATAATGAAGGTGCCTGGAAACCAAATTTATGGGGAATGGTTGATTGAGCTGGGTATGTTTAGCCTGAGGAGGCTGAGAGGGGATATGAGAGCCACCTTCAAATATCTGAAGGGCTGTCAGACGGAAGATGGAGCAAGAGTGGTTTTCTGCTACTCCAGAAAGTTGGACCCAAATCAACAGATTCAAATTGCAGGAAAGGAGATTCTGACTAAAGCTCAGAGAGATCTGTCTGAGGTTAAGCCATTCAAGAGTGGGAAAGACCCTTTCAGAAGGTTTTGGTCTCTCGTTTCATTGGCGCTTTTAAGGCAGGATTTGGATGGCCACGTTTCAGGGATCCTTTTGCAGGCATTCCTGCCGCTGCAGGGAGCTGGACTAGGTGACCCCAGGGTTGTTCTTCAAACGCCACAGCGCTACGATTCTCTATAAATATCGTCCATTATTCCACAATGACCTGGCTATCCCATGCCGGACATGCGATTGCACTGACCTCTTGCAGTCTTCTGCATTGCAGTCTTTTTCTGGAATAGAAAATGGGTCCATTGGTCAAAACTCACAGCTTTCTTCCATCTTGTCATTCAATATGCACAGTAGAGTTGCTATATTATTAGTGTGATTTTCTAGAAAATGAGGTGCCAGAACTCACCCCAAACACCTTCCTTAATCTCTTATAATGATAATGGGTGCCCACCTGAAAGGTGCCGGAACTGAGTTCCAGCTGAAAAAAAACGCCCTGAAAATAATAATAATAATAATAATAATAATAATAACAACAACAACAATAATATTTGTACCCCACCAACCTGACTGGGTTGCCCCAGCCACTCTGAGTGAGTACATTTGCCTCTCCATCCCTCCTACAGCCTTCCACAAGCTGAAAGAAAACTGCTATCATCCCCAGGCAATATAATAATAATAATAATAATAATAATAATAATAATAGCAACAACAACTTTTATTTATACCCCGCCCTCCCCCGCCAGAGCCAGGCTCAGGGCGGCTAAATGCCAGTAAAATTACAGTAAAAATCATGATGGGGGACGGACCAATTTAAAATACAGGTTAAAATGCAATTTAAAATGCAGCCACATTTTAAAAGTAGCCCATAGATAAAAACCATAAGGGGAGGGAAACATAAGGGTCAGACTAAGTCCAAACCAAAGGCCAGGCGGAACAGCTCTGTCTTGCAGGCCCTGCAGAAAGATGTCAAGTTCCGCAGGGCCCTAGTCTCTTGTGACAGAGCGTTCCACCACGTCGGGGCCAGTACTAAAAAGGCCCTGGCCCTAGTTGAGACCAATCTAACCACCTTACGACTTGGGACCTCCAAAATATTGTCATTTGTGGGCCTTAAGGTCCTCCGTGGGACATACCAGGAGAGGCAGTCCCGTAGGTACGTGGGTCCTAGGCCACATAGGGCTTTAAAGGTCAAAACCAGCACCCTTAAACTTGACTCTGTACTCCAACCGGGAGCCAGTGCAGTTGGTTAAAGCACTGGATGAATGTGATCAAACTGGATGATATGTCAACCCCAGGACCATTAGGTCCAGTCGTGGCCGACTCTGGGGTTGCGGCACTCATCTCGCTTTATTAGCCGAGGGAGCCGGCGTACAGCTTCCGGGTCATGTGGCCAGCATGACTAAGCCACTTCTGGCGAACCAGAGCAGCGCACGGGAAACGCCGTTTACCTTCCCGCCAGAGCGGTACCTATTTATCTACTTGCACTTTGACGTGCTTTCGAACTGCTAGGTTGGCAGGAGCAGGGACCGAGCAACGGAGCTCACCCCGTCGCGGGGATTCGAACCACCGACCTTCTGATCAGCAAAGTCCTGGGCTCTGTGGTTTAACTCACAGCGTCACCCACGCCCCTTTTGTATATATATAGCTCACAATAAATATACTGCACTGCACTGAAGAACCTGACACACTGAGCATTTCTGCTAAAGCGCCACGGAGAATTCGCCCTTGCCCTAGTGGATTGTAGAAGCATGGTGTGGTGGTTAGACTGTAGGACTGGGACCCAGGAGAGAACAGGGTTTGAACCCCCTCTTAGCCATGAAGATCACTGGGCCATGACCCTTTGACCAATCATAGTCCCTCAGCCTAACCTGACTCACAGGGTTGTCGTGAGGATAAGATCAGTGTGAAGAACTTATGCTCACTCCCCTGAGCTCCTTGGAAGAAACGGAGGTATATGAATGTAATAAACAATAAAGCGTTGAATTGCAGACGAAAGAGACTGTAAATATTGGTGTGTGGGTGTGTGCATTTGCTGCAATAAAATTCTATCCAAAATATTTAGAAAACAATGCTGATCAATTGTCCTGGGAATGAAAAGTAGGAACAAAGGAAGCTGCCTTTGCTTCCTTTTAAAAAAAAATGAACGTGTTTTCGTTCACGTGCGAAAGCACATTCATATTTTTAAAAGGAAGCAAAGAATAACATAAAGAAGATGGGGAAAAGTTTATTGAATGTATGGGGGAGAATGTGCATACTTCAAATCGTTGGCAGCATTAAGACAAATTCAACAGTGTGAACAAGTTTGATGGATGTAATAATGGAATACTGAACAGTTTCATTTCTGTAAAGT
The DNA here is from genome assembly GCF_004329235.1 of Podarcis muralis. Taxonomy (NCBI): domain Eukaryota; kingdom Metazoa; phylum Chordata; class Lepidosauria; order Squamata; family Lacertidae; genus Podarcis; species Podarcis muralis. The sequence continues at coordinate 122,327,889 of NC_041314.1, forward strand.
ATGCAGGGATTGATGATATGCAGAATGAACCATGGAAAGGAATTTATTTACATTTTAAAAGTTGTTTAAATATTTTAAATTGTAAAACAGAAAATTTAATAAAAAATTACACACACACACACACACACACACAAATGAACGTGTTTTCAATTTTCCTGTGTTTGCTTTACACTGGTTTCAATGCATGTGTTATTCGTGTATTGTTGTAAGTCCTTGTGAGCTACTTTTGCAAACAACAACTAATAAGTGACACAAATGATCCTAATTCTACCAGGTGAGGCCAGTATTGCCCACCCTGACCGGCAGCACCTCTCCAGGGTGCCGGGCAGGGATTCGTATCCCTGCTGCACCTGGAGATATCACTGATCCTTCTTGAGAGAGTCTTGATTTATGGAAATGAGAGAGAGAGAGAGAGAGAGAGAGAGAGAGAGAGAGAGAGAGAGAGAGATATCCTACCTTTGTTCTGCTGCTTCAAGAAGTGAACCTGCAAAAGAGAATCCATTCCATTAAGTCCCACGCAGGGGGCGCGCCTGGTTTCACTCCCTCAGAAGGTGGTGAGTTCTCCTTCCTTGGAGGTTTTTAAGCAGAGGTTGGCTATCCATCTGCCAGGGATTCTCCAGTTGTGATCCCTGCACTGCAGAAGGTCGGGCTAGGTGACATTTAGGGATCCCAGAGTGGTGCATGCTCTGGTTATCTCCCGTTTGAACTACTGCAATGCGCTCTACGTGGGGCTACATTTGAAGGTGACTTGGAAACTGCAACTAATCCAGAATGCGGCAGCTAGACTGGTGACTGGGAGCGGCCGCCGAGACCACATAGCACCGGTCTTGAAAGACCTACACTGGCTCCCAGTACGTTTCAGAGCACAATTCAAAGTGTTGGTTGCTGACCTTTAAAGCCCTAAATGGGCTCAGTCCTGTATACCTGAAGGAGCGTCTCCACCTCCATTGTTCTGCCCGGACACTGAGGTCCAGCTCCGAGGGCCTTCTGGAGGTTCCTCCCTGCGAGAAGCCAAGTTACAGGGAACCAGGCAGAGGGCCTTATCAGTGGTGGCTCCCACCCTGTGGAACGCCTCCCATCAGATGTCAAGGAAATAAACCACTCTCTGACTTTTAGAAGACATCTGAAGGCAGCCATGTTTAGGGAAGTTTTTAATGTTTGATGTTTTATCGTGTTTTTAATATTCTGTTGGGAGCTGCCCAGAGTGGCTGGGGGAAACCCAGCCAGATGGGCGGGACATAAATAAAATTGTCGTTGCTGTTGCTGTTAATAGATGAGAAGGCTCAGAGGCTTTGTGAGCCCCAGGGGAAGACCCAAGGCAAAACACACACACACACACACACACACACACACACAATAGTGAACTTACAGCACTTTTCAACTGCTGGTTTTCAGCTAGCACCTTCTTCAGCTGAAAGACAACAGAGAAGAGACAAAGAGGGTCAACCCAAGGCTTTCGTATTCCCACATTCATCATTTGGGGTCGTTCAGGGTTGCTGCGCAACTTCCTTGCATGTGAGAAGCCTCCACGCTCTGCTTTCCCAGAGGCAGAGCATTGCGTCCCTTCCAACGCTACGATTCTCCAAGGTGTGACTGGAAAGTTCAGTGAATGGTCCCAGAAATCAGACAGTGAGAAATATTTGAACATACATGCCTTACAGGCCTTCAAAGCAGCCCCCCCCCCCCCAATAAAATGCACCGTTGACAATGTTCATAGAACTGTTGGAAACTTCTGGAGAAGTCCTCTTTTCGTACTGCTTTCAGTTCCCTCGTCATAGCAGCTTGGACGTGCGAAATGTTGGGAAATCTGTGCCCTTTCAGTGCAGAATTCAGTTTTGGGAAAGAATGAAATCTGGTGGGGCCAGATCGGGAGAATATGGAGGGTGGGTTGAAATATTATCGGAGTCGAGAGTGGATTTCATGCTCTTTTTTCAGCTCATAGTGGTGAGGAGGAATGGAAGTTCCCCCAGAATGTCTGCTTTATATACATAATTTACACAAGGGGCCCCACGTGATTGGCTAATTCTGGGATTCTCCTGTAGGCCAATCAGGTTGTGGATTCACTTCCACCTGGAGCTGGATTGGGTGGCTCCTGTGGACCAATCAGACTGCTGCATTCTGGACCCTATTGTTCTAGGACAATCAGACTGCTGCATTCCGGACCCTATTGTTCTAGGACCAATCAGACTGCTGCATTCCGAATCCTATTGTTCTAGGACCAATCAGACTGCTGCATTCCGAATACTATTGTTCTAGGACCAGTCAGACTGCTGCATTATGGATCCTATTGTTCTAGGACCAATCAGACTGCTGCATTCTGAATCCTATTCAACTCAGTACATAACAGTGGGACAACTCAGTAACCTCAGGAACGATTTCATGTGGAATATGCAATTCTTCCGCCATCCGGTCGGACGGACAAACGCCGTTCCCCGCATCAATACCTCCCACTCTGCTAACATTTGCCGCCGTTCTGTTCCTCGATGGTCTGCCAGACTGCGGGTCATCTTCGGTGGTTTGCCACCCTTCACACCCGCCTGACCATTAGGTCCAGTCCGTGGCCGACTCTGGGGTTGCAGCGCTCATTCTCACTTTATTGGTTGAGACAGCCGGCGTACAGCTTCTGGGTCATGTGGCCAGCATGACTAAGCCACTTCTGGCGAACCAGAGCAGCGCACGGAAACGCCGTTTACCTTCCCCGCTGGAGCGGTACCTATTTATCTACTTGCACTTTGACGTGCTTTCGAACTGCTAGGTTGGCAGGAGCAGGGACTGAGCAAACAGGAGCTCACCCCGTCGCGGGGATTCGACACCGCCGACCTTGCTGATCGGCCAAGCCCTAGGCTCTGTGGTTTAACCCACAGCGCCACCCGCGTCCCACGCAGCCCTTCATAGAAACTCTTTAAACCACTTGTATGCTGTCTTTCGAGTTACAGCTTCCTCTCTGTACACAACTGTGAGCATTTCGTGGGTTTCCGAAGCCGATTGTATGTTTGAATATTTATTGCTGTCCGATTTCTGTGACCATTCACCGAACTTCCCGGTCACACCTTGTGTGATTGCCACTAGAAGAGCTAGTCGCGATTCCTGTATTGCATGTGGCTGGAATTCCGACTCAGGGTCCCTTTCAACTCGACAACTCTGCAATTCTATGATTCTAGGAGGTCCCGGGCTCAGTCCTGGCCCCGGGCATCTCCAGTTAATGGGATCTATTGGACAGATTTTACTTTCTTGGGCTCCATGATCACTGCAGATGGTGACAGCAGCCACGACATTAAAAGACGCTTGCTTCTTGGGAGAAGGGCAATGACAGGCCTAGACAGCATCTTGAGAAGTAGAGACGTCACCTTGCCAACAAAGGTCCGTATAGTTCAAGCTATGGTTTTCCCAGTAGTGATGTATGGAAGTGAGAGCTGGACCATAAAGAAGGCTCATCGCCGAAGAATTGATGCTTTTGAATTATGGTGCTGGAGAAGACTCTTGAGAGTCCCATGGACTGCAAGAAGATCAAACGCATCAATTCTGAAGGAAATCAGTCCTCAGTGCTCACTGGAAGGACAGATCGTGAAGCTGAGGCTCCAGTACTTTGGCCACCTCATGAGAAGAGAAGACTCCCTGGAAAAGACACTGATGCTGGGAAAGATGCAGGGCACAAATAGAAGGGGGCGACAGAGGACGAGATGGTTGGATAGTGTTTTCGAGGTTACCAGCATGAGTTTGACCAAACTGCGGGAAGTAGTGGAGGACAGAGGTGCCTGGCGTGCTCTGGTCCATGGGGTCACGAAGAGTCGGACACAACTAAACGACTCAACAACAACAACAAAATTGGACAGCACAGCTGGAAAAGGCCTGAGACCACGAGGAGCTATTGCTGGACACAGTATACCATCCTTACGACTAGTAATAATAATTGTATCTGAACTTGGCAGTTGCTTGCTGTATGAAAGGCCTCCTTTATGGAAGGTTCTTTTAAAGAGAGCCAGGGTGGTACAGTGGTTAGAACGCTGGACTAGGACCTGGGAGAGCAGGGTTCAAATCCCCACTTGGCTATGAAACTCAATGGGTGACTTTGGGGGAGCCACTGCCTTTCGGCCTAGCCTACCCCTCAGGGTTGTTGTGGGGTTAAATGAGGAGGGGAGAGAAACATGTGCACCTGGGGACATAGATGCAATCCATCTATCAATTAAATACAGTGGTGACTCGCAAGACGAAAAGAATCCGTTCCGCGATTCTCTTCGTCTAGCGGTTTTTTCGTCTTGTGAAGCAACCCCATTAGCGGCTAAGCGGATTAGCGCTATTAGCGGTTTAGCGGCTTAGCGGCTATTAAAGGATTAGCGGCTAAGCTGCTAAAAGGCTATTAGCGGCTTAGCGGTTTAGAAAAAGGGGGGAGCGGGGGGGGGACGCAAGACTAGCAAGACGTTTCGTCTTGCAAAGCAAGCCCATAGGGAAAATCGTCTTGCAAAGCAACTCAGAAACGGAAAACCCTTTCGTCTAGCAGGTTTTCCGTCTTGCGAGGCATTCGTCTTGCGGGGCACCACTGTAAGTGAAAACATATTATGGGGGGGACCCCAACTGCACACAAAAAGTGCAATTCATAAAAAGGCAAATACGAAATAAAATCATTGAGCTAGCTGAGCCAGAGGAAGCTGGATGAGACTGCAGGATTGCACCCTAAAGTTGTTATCAAAGCTGTTACCGTAAGTGAAATCGCTACTTACCATGCTTTCCATTTTCATCGCTCTCACCCTGCAAAAGAACATTTCAACTTTTAAAAAAAGGCACAAACCCTACTCACCCCCCCCTCCTCCTTCACCCCTTCCGAGGCTCCCATGGCTGCGATCTTTTCCCTTGGAAGCAATTCCTGGCCGATTGCTAACAATGTGCACCTAATGCTCGCGGGTGGCGCTGTGGGTAAAACCTCAGTGCCTAGGACTTGCCGTTCGCATGGTCGGCGGTTCGAATCCCCGCAGCGGGGTGCGCTCCCGTCCTTCGGTCCCAGCTCCTGCCATCCTAGCAGTTCAAAAGCACTCCCGGGTGCAAGTAGATAAATAGGGACCGCTTACCAGCGGGAAGGCAAACGGCGTTCCGTGTGCTGCGCTGGCTCGCCAGATGCAGCTTTGTCACGCTGGCCACGTGACCCGGAAGTGTCTCCGGACAGCGCTGGCCCCTGGCCTCTTAAGTGAGATGGGTGCAAAACCCTAGAGTCGGACACGACTGGCCCATACGGGCAGGGGTACCTTTACCTTTACCTTAATGCTCGGCTGTACAGGAACAATAAAGGTATTGTTACTGTTATTGTTTTCCTGGACACATCCGGGATTTGGGGCTTGAAAATAGGCGATTGGCAAGAATGTCTGGGGAAACCCAGAGGTATGGCAAAGAGGTGAGCTTTTGCTGAAATTGGTCAGAAATGCTACAGAAGTGTCAGGGTATGGTCTGAATTGGATGCCAGAGACTGGTCTGACTCTGAAGATGAAGGAATGCAGGCACAGACAGAGCAGCCTCTGACGGGGGGGGATCGCCCCCCCCCCCCACGTTCCTACAAGCAGAGAGACCAGCAGATTCAGAGGCTGCTCAGTCAGGGGAAGAGCTGGACAGTTTGAGATAGTAGCTAGGCAACCAGGAGGGAGGGAGCCTTATGGAGATTTTTCAGTCCAGAGTGGCAGGGAAGTCACTCCCTCCCCCAGAACTCGGAGGACTGAAATGGACCAGGAACAACGGAAGCTTAGAGGAGGGACAGGTGGCTTCTTGCTTAGGAAGAGGAGGGGACTCAGAGTGAGCGACTGCCATCTGTGGGAAGGGCGGCCTGATGCTCGTCTCAGTATGATGTTGTAAATAAAAAGGACTATAAACCTGCCAAAGGCTCATTACTTTTTATCGTAAGCTCCCAGAGGAGAGGAGGAAACTCCCTTGCCTGCCAGCGTACCTGACAAGAACTGAGCAGTTTCTAGCTCTAAACTTTTGAGTACAGTCATACCTCGGGATAAATACGCTTCAGGATAAGTATTTTCAGGTTGCGCTCTGCGGCGACCCAGAAGTAACGGAGTGCATTACATCCGGGTTTCGCCGCTCGCATATGCGCAGTCAAAATGACGTAACACGCATGCGTGGAAGCGGCAAAACACGACCCGCGCACGCGCAGACACGCAGTCGCGTCTTAAATTCTGTTCAGGATGCAAACGGGGCTCTGGAATGGATCCTGTTCGCATCCCAAGGTGCCACTGTATAGGAAAAAACGGTAGGATATGTCTGTCAAAGACATGTAAACCACAGAACAAGTGTCTTGACCTAGAATGTCCACACTTGGCAAATGAAATCTGCCCTGTGGGTCTTCTCCACTTACCAAGAAACTCACCTCTCTGAGCTCTTTTCACTCTCGCTAAAGCTCTCGTGCTCTTTGATGATATGGTCCACGTCTAGTTTCGACCTCCTCTCCATATTCTAAGGACAACAGCAACAAAAGAGGTACCAGACGTTAAAGAGCATCATCTCTAGTTCAGCTCCCCCGATAAAATGGTGCTTTCCACCCATGTTTTCCTCCATCACAGGCGACAGAGAGGAAGCACACGTCTGTTGGCAAAAGATGCACATTGCAAAGTAAGTCACCATTGTCACAATTTCTTCGCGTTTGTCAGATGGCTTCTACAGGCCTACCTGAAAAAGCGCAACCCTCTCGGGGCAATGAGCAAGACAAAATGTACAGAAGACTAAAAACAATGCAAAATGTTTTAATAAAACTACAAACACTAAGAATACAGTGGTACCTCGGGTTAAGAACTTAATTCATTCTGGAGGTCCATTCTTAACCTGAAACTGTTCTTAACCTGAAGCACCACTTTAGCTAATGGGGCGTCCCACTGCCGCTACGCAATTTCTGTTCTCATCCTGAAGTAAAGTTCTTAACGTGAGGTACTACTTCTGGGTTAGCAAAGTCTGGAACCTGAAGTGTCTGTAAACTGAGGTACCACTGTAATCATAAATGGACAGGATTGATTTCATCTGATAACCATTTGAGCTGCTCAACTCAGACATTTCTTCCCATTGAACCATGTCGGTGGTTGGAGTAGTCTTGGAATGATTCTGCAAATGGTGGCAAGTTTCATCACCGAGGCGGCCCACCTCTCCTCCTTTTTCACAAGTCTGCCACTCGGGAGCAACCATGCGCTTTAGACATGTGCTGAATGTCCTTTCAGCGCATAGGTGTGGATTGTGGGAAAGCGAAGGCAGCAAAAGTCTGATAGAAAAATTCCCGGTGACGTATGTTCGAATATATATTCTGTCGGGGCCACAAAGGCTGAGGAAGAGGCCCCGCTTATGCTCTATAGACCCTCTTGTCAGCTCATTTGCTTGGAGGTAGCAGTCAAACCGAGCGAGATAGGAGTCCCATGATTCAGAGGCTGGCGCAAATGGCGGTAGAGGCACGAGTGAAGCCATGGTTCCGATGCCGACATGGAGGGCGATGGATGGAACACAGTGCTCTAGCCAGAACAGTCAGCTCTGAATTGGTTCTGCTCTGTGATTTCGCTCAGTGTTTCAGCTCAGTGATTCAGCTCAGCTCAGAGGGTGGCTGTGCTCTGATGTCCACCAATCCCATCCTCGTCGCCAGTGTTAAGTTCTGGGTGAACATATCAGACGACACAGTGATTCTTCAGACAGCTCTTGTGTATTCACAGGCCAGAACAGAACTGAACTGAAGGGTTCAGCCAGCCTGCTTATATAGAGCTCAACTACAAATCAACAGTAACAACTTTCTGTAACTATCCAATCCCTGAACGTCACTTTCAGTTCCTTATTTGCATATGCGGACCTGAGTGAAAACTATCTACAGTATCCCCCTGCTGGCCCAGGGTGAGAACTTCAGTACATAACATAGTCAGTATCCGGTGACAGTGTCTTGAGACAACCCCCGTCTTTTGACTTTAGCACCCAGGAGCATCGAGAAGCCAGATTATCACACAAATCTGATCTGGGCGGCTTCCAACCAAATATTAAAATCCAGTAATACATCAAACTCTGGAGAGTCCCATGGACTGCAAGAAGATCCAACCTCTCCAATCTGAAGGAAATCAGCCCTGAGTGCTCACTGGAAGGACAGATCCTGAAGCTGAGGCTCCAAGACTTTGGCCACCTCATGAGAAGAGAAGACTCCCTGGAAAAGACCCTGATGTTGGGAAAGATGGAGGGCACAAGGAGAAGGGGACGACGGAGGACGAGATGGTGGGACAGTGTTCTCAAAGCTGCGAACATGAGTTTGACCAAACTGCGGGAGGCAGTGGAAGACAGGAGTGCCTGGCGTGCTCTGGTCCAGGGGTCATGAAGAGGCGGACACGACTAAACGACTCAACAACAACAATACATCAAACGTTAAAAGCTTCCCTAAACAGGGCTGCCTTCAGATGTCTTCTAAAAGTTTGGTAGTTGTTTGGTAGTTGACTAGATGCCCCTCAGGGTCCCTTCCATGAGATGTCCTCTCTGGGCCTGAAGAACCCTGTAACGGAGGCTTCATACGCAGAACAGGGCTTTCTTCCCCTATTTCTTCTGCTTTGTTTTAGAATGGTGACATGATTCACTGAGAGATCTGAATCATTCCCCACCCCAGCAAGGGCCTTGCCAGTTCCTTTTTCACTTCTGACCTCTTCTCTTTCAGAAGACTATAATGGCCTCCAATCTCCTGCATATTTGGGGAAGATATATCGGTTGTAAGAAAGCAGAGATCACCTCTGTGGACTCGGCTTTGCCTTCTATAATGCCAAATAACAACCATTATTATTGTGAAAACCCCAGTTGCTCACTGATTGCTTTCTGAGTTATTTGAAGAATAGCCTTCTTGTCCCTAACAGCAGAAAGAAACTTACATTGCATGCTCTAAGAGGAAAAAGCTAAGACTTTCCCTCTTAACTCCCAAGATGTTTGCTCTAATTCAGGGCAGGGGGAAATTGGAGCTGATCAGAAAGCAATTTTTTAGCCTCGTATCTTTTCTTAACCGGAGCCTTGATTCCGGCAGATGTTATTATTACGGAGCCTGGGGTTTGTTTGGTTTCTAGGGCGACCGGTTTTCCCACCCTGAGTCCCTCCTCCTCCTCTTCCAACATGCTGTGTAGCAAATGATAAATCATCTTAAATAGTCTTTTAGTGTGTCCCAGAGGAGAGACGGAGAGATGTTTGTTTCCACGAACATTATGACATGGAACCTCACTGTTGGGATGATGCCTTCACATCTCAGGAGGAAGGTGTTGATCCTCCATGGAGATAACTTTTGTGGCTCTCCCAGTGCTGAGTTCCAGTAGGATTGGTTCAAGAGCAGAGGCTGCAAAGGGGTACAAGCTCTCGTTTTTGGACCTGAGCAATAAGTGTGGAGGAGCTAAGCAAACAAACCACCACCAACAACAAGGGCACACAAGCCAGTCAACTCAAGAGGAACTCCCATGGGCCCATGAGAAGTGTCTATATCTTCAGTCTGTTTAGTGGAGCAATCTCCATAACTCCTAGAACAACACTTATCTTTCACAATGTCCACAATAACTGTCCCTAAGTATCTGAGAAACTTCACTTGCACCTAGAACAGCTGTTCAGTATGAGGTCCATCAGAGTCTCACTGCCATAGGATAGTACCTGTGCTTTCAGAAAATGTGTCCAAAGTAGACCAGGATGGTGATGAGTCTGGTGGTGAACAAGTTCTACAAGGAATGGTTGGAAGATCTGTGTGTGTGCTTAGAGAAGATCAAGGAGATTAAATCTCCTTCCTTGGAGATTTTTAAGCTGAGGTTGGACGGCCATCTGCCATGGATGCTTTAGCTGTGATTCCTGCATTATACTTTATACTTTATTGTCACTTGTACAACTTGTATACAGTGAGATTACACGAGCACCCCCCACTCAGCTCTCTTAGTCTTAATTCCCCTCGTTTACTGATGCACACCCACCAAACCCCAAAGTCCGTTGCCCTGTTATTATCTTTTCACTCAGCAGCCTAACAGCCCACGGATAGAAGCTGTTCTTTACCCTGTTGGTGTGACTAATCCTGCTTCTATATCTTCTGCCCGAGGACAGGAGATCAAGAAATTGCCGGCCAGGGTGTGAATCATCCCTGAGAATTTTCCTCCCTCTCCTGAGGCAACGTTCTTCCGTTATTTCATCCAGCAGATTCACGGGACAGCCCATAATATCTTGTGCTTTATTCACCACCCTCTGTAGGCACTTCCTATCAGATGATGTCAAACCAGCGTACCACACCGTGATGCAGTAGGAAAGGACACTTTCTATTGTTGACCAATAGAAGATCATCAAATGTTGATTGACATCATTCTTCCACAATACTCTGAGGAGATTGGGCTTTCTTAACCACCTGGGTTGTATTGATTTTCCAAGTAAGGTCTTCACTGAGATAAACTCCTAGGAATTCAAATGAAAATACTCTCTCCACACAGCCCTCCCCAATGTACAGCGGGGCTAGTTCTCCTCTCTTCCTCCGAAAGTCCAACACCATCTCCTTTGTCTTGCTGATATTAAGGTGCAAGTTGTTCCCTAGGCACTATGTAGATAGTTTTTGGACCTCTATACGCTGGTTCATCCCCTGCCTTGTAGGGGGTTGGACTGGATGACCTTTGCAGTCCTTTCCAACTCTACAATTCTATGATTTTATGATTTGCCTTCCTTTTTCATTTGTTGGAGACTTCTAGACTTAGGACTTCTGCAACTGAAGAGGGTCAGCACCGAAGGACAGACCGGTGTGAAGGAAGGCACATTTTCTCTCCCCCGCCCCCCTGCACTGAGTTTTATGCACTTATTAAATAAAAGTAAAATAAATAAAATGTACAGCCTGCCTTTCAGCCCTCAAGATGGCCCCCAGGGAAGATTCCACCTGCTAAAAAATGCATATCCAAAAATTCATGCAGAACCACAAGAGACATTAAAACCGAGTTCTCCAGACATTCCAGCGGCGGGTATGAAAGCAGCGTTCCAGGTGCCCCCCTCCCGGCCTCCCCCACCCCTTAAACTCGCCTTGGGGCTGAATTTCATTTCATCTAGTGAGAAGGGCAAGCAGATGGGCGTGTAGAAGGTGCAGGAGACGAAGCAGGGCTGGGAGCTACAGTGACGCAGGGAACGCCGCCGCCGGGAGGCCGAGGGGATGCGGGAGAAGTCCTCATAGCTCCTGTAAGGGTTCATTGGCACGGGGCATCTTCGCTTCCAGAGCGGGGTCCAGGCGGCAGTTCGTCTCCCTGGCAACCTGGCAGGGATAACTAAGGCCCCAAGGTTCCATGGATGGAGAGGGCAGGACTGGAGACCCAAGGGAGCCGCGCCATTATCTCCGTCTGATTTGATTCTGGAGTTTCAAAAACAAAGAGCTTCAAAAGCTCTGCAAGGCATGGAGGAGACCAAGGGCCAAGAAGGTTGGCCAAATCCATGGAGGAGAAGAAGACTATCGATGGCAACCAGCCAGGATGGTTGTGTTCTGCCTCCACACTCAGAAGCAGACGTGCTTTTGCATACCACTTGCAGTGTCTGGAGGCGGTTGGAGGATGGATGGCGGCTAACAGATTGAGGCTGAATCCTGACAAGATAGTAGTACTGTTTTGGGGGGACAGGAGGTGGGCAGGTGTGGAGGACTCCCTGGTCCTGAATGGGGTAAATGTGCCCCTGAAGGACCAGGTGCGCAGCCTGGGAGTCATTCTGGACTCACAGCTGTCCATGGAGGCGCAGGTCCATTCTGTGTCCAGGGCAGCTGTTTACCAGTTCCATCTGGTACGCAGGATGAGACCCTCCCTGCCCACAGACTGTCTTGCCAGAGTGGTGCATGCTCTGGTTAACTCCCGCTTGGACTACTGCAATGCGCTCTACGTGGGGCTACCTTTGAAGGTAACCCAGAAACTTGAACTAATCCAGAATGCGGCAGCTAGACTGGGGACTGGGAGCGGCCGTCGAGACCACATAACACTGGTCTTGAAAGACCTACGGTGGCTCCCAGTACGTTTCCGAGCACAATTCAAAGTGTTGGTGCTGACCTTTAAAGCCCTAAACGGCCTCGGCCCAGTATGGACTCATTACGAGAAGCCAAGTTACAGGGGACCAGGCAGAGGGTCTTCTCGGTGGTGGCACCCACCCTGTGGAACGCCCTCCCACCAGATGTCAAAGAGAACAACAACTACCAGACTTTTAGAAGTCATCTGAAGGCAGCTTCCTCTTTAGGGAAGCTTTTAATGTTTGATGTATTACTGAATTTTAATATTTTGTTGGAAGCCGCCCAGAGCGGCTGGGGGAGCCCAGCCAGATAGGCGGGGTATAAATAATAAAGTATTATTATTATTATTATTATTATTATTATTATTATTATTATTATTTCATGTTCAAATTCTGCTCACAGGTTTCCCAGAAGAGGCATCTGGTCAGCCACTGGGAGCAGCGGCATAACATGGGAGTCGCAGCCGAGACGATTGCCCCGGGCGCACGGCGGGGGGGGGGGGGGCGGCTCACACCACCCTCCCCAAGCCAGCCCCGTGCAGCTTTGTGAGGCTGGGCTCTGATCAGATCCCAGCTTCGCAAAGCCGATCAGGGAGGGTGGCATGAGACGGACCCCAGCCCCTCAATGGTAAGGCTGGGATCAATGGGGGCAAGGCTGTTTAGCCCCTTCTCATGTGCCCTCCCCAATCGGCTCAGCACCTTTTTCACACCTCCCAGCTTGTCAACATCCATCTTAAATTGTGGTGCCCAGAACTGGACACAGTGTTCCAGGTGAGGGTCTGATCAAGGCAGGATAAAGGTAAAGGGTAAAGGGACCCCTGACCATTCGGTCCAGTCGTGGCCGACTCTGGGGTTGCGGCGCTCATCTCGCTTTACTGGCCGAGGGAGCCAGCGTACAGCTTCCGGGTCATGTGGCCAGCATGACTAAGCCGCTTCTGGCAAAGCAGAGCAGCACACGGAAACGCCACTTACCTTCCCCCCGGAGCGGTACCTATTTATCTACTTGCACTTTGACGTGCTTTTGAACTGCTAGGTTGGCAGGAGCAGGGACCGAGCAACGGGAGCTCACCCAGTCACAGGGATTCGAACCACCGACCTTCTGTTTGGCAAGTCCTAGGCTCTGTGGTTTAGACCACAGCACCACCTGTGTCCCACCGAGGCAGGATAGAGGGGGACTAAGACTGTTGATCCAGCCTAGAATAGCATGAACTTCTTCTTCCCTCTTCTCCTCCTGCTCATTTCCCTCTTTCTCCTTTACATTTCCTTTCGGCCCATGTGTTCTGCACCCGAACACCTCCTTTTGCAAAGTCACCAGGCGCAAGCAAACTCCTGTATGGCTGGGGATTCACAAAGGCCCCTTTCTTCAGAAGCTGAACACACCTTCTCAGGCACACATGTGCTTGCTGCATGGTCTGTGTTCATCTCTCCATCCTCACGTGTTTTCCACCCACTGATCCCTCCTGCCCCCTTCTCCTCGCTGCTCCATCAGTACTCAAGACAACACAGTTTCTGCTCTGGTCAGACCTCACCTGGAGTACTGTGTCCAGTTCTGGGCACCACAGTTCAAGAAGGACACTGACAAACTGGAACGTGTCCAGAGGAGGGCAACCAAAATGGTCAAAGGCCTGGAAACGATGCCTTATGAAGAACGGCTAAGGGAGCTGGGCATGTTTAGCCTGGAGAAGAGGAGGTTAAGGGGTGATATGATAGCCATGTTCAAATATATAAAAGGATGTCACATAGAGGAGGGAGAAAGGTTGTTTTCTGCTGCTCCAGAGAAACGGACACGGAGCAATGGATCCAAACTACAACAAAGAAGATTCCACCTAAACATTAGGAAGAACTTCCTGACAGTAAGAGCTGTTTGACAGTGGAATTTGCTGCCAAGGAGTGTGGTGGAGTCTCCTTCTTTGGAGGTCTTTAAGCAGAGGCTTGACAACCATATGTCAGGAGTGCTCTGATGGTGTTTCCTGCTTGGCAGGGGGTTGGACTCGATGGCCCTTGTGGTCTATTCCAACTGTATGATTCTATGATTCTAGGTAGGTAGGTCTCTCCTCCCTGCTCTTTCCTCCCCACCTGGCCAACTGTGTTGGCTGCAAAGGCAGATCCCAGGAACGTGGCTTTCCACAGCAGGACTGGCTTCTCAGAGGGCGAGAAAGGAGAAAGACTTTGGCTGGTGCGCCAGGTAAGCAGGTGAGTCAGTGGGAGGGGCTTGGGGGGCGGCGGGCAGGTCCTGTTAGTTTCTGTTTGCCACTGTGCAGTGATTTTGTTTGTTTTTTAAAAGTTTTTTATTTATACAACAAGAAAAAAACACCACACAAATACCAAATTACACACAAATTACAAAAATAACCATAGACACATAATTTTCTTAGCAAACAATAAAACATCTATTGGTCTTAACACTAAAGACCCAACCTCCCATCTATTCCATATTTCAAATTCATATTACTTTTTGCCACTACACACTTTTATCATAATTAAACTTATTCTCAATAAATCTAATTTCTTATACCTACCTTGCAAGTATTACTGAAGTTCCTCGAATGCTGCAACAGAATTTAAACTACTATATTTATTTTTCAGATAATCTTTGAAAACCTCCCATTTTGAAACAAATTCCTGTTTTGATTTATTCTTTATTTTTTCTGATAAACCATCTAATTCGGCATATTCTGTCAGCTTTTGGATCCAATCTTGTATAGAGGGGATTTCATTACTCTTCCATTTTGCTGCGATCAAAACTCTTGCTGCTGCCGTTGCATATAAAAAGATACCCTTCCTCTTTTGTGGAATATCCAAACTTGTTATTCCCAGGAGGTAGGCCTCTGGTTTTTTATTGAAAGAGATTTTTAGCATTTTCTGCAGTTCTACATGGATACTCTCCCAGAATACCTGTATTTTCCTACATATCCACCACATATGGGAGAATGTTCCTGATTCACCGCATCTCCAACAATTACTTGACACATTTTTATACATTTTTGAAAGTTTCCATGGTGTTAGATACCATCGATGTTGCATTTTTTGAAAGTTCTCTCTAATCGTGTAACAATTTGTGAATTTCCAATTGATCTTCCATAAATTTTCCCATTGGGCCATGGTTATTGAATGGCCAAAATCCAGGGTCCGAGTGATTTTGGAGTCACAGGACTCTGTTTACATTCCTGGGATTCCATACTGTTGGGAGACGGGAGACGGATGTGACGTTACTGGTTTCCTGTTCCTTTGTTTGGTTCAGTTGCTCTCTGCTTTCACAGAGAGAGGATGATTTCTTTTCTGTCTGCATAGCTTAGAAAATAAAGCTTAGCAATGTAGCCATAAATCTCATCACTTCTGCGTGCTGCTTTGATTCTCTCCTGGATGGGAATGTTCCTGAGGCCTCATCAAAGGCTCAGGTCGTTAATCATGTTGGAGGCGATTCCGAAGGACTTGGCCGTAGGAAGATGAGCTTTATCAGCTTGGCCGAGCGGAGATCCCGACAGGTCCATGAGGGGTGCAAAGGTGACCTTGGAAAGGGACCAGGCCCTCTTGTGCTTCCGTTTGCACCATCAGGGGTGCGGCAGGGTCCGAGCCTGCTCCGGGTCAGACATGAAATGAGCAGGCTTGCGGGAGAAAGAATCGTTTTATCCTACTCAGGCTTGGAATTGGGCTCCGAAAATGAAACAAAGCCCAAAATTATCTTGCAACTTTAAGTAATAAAGCATTATCAAAGGAAGTCAAATATAAAACACATTATGAGGGGGGGGGGACATATTGCCTTAATTAAATAAATAAATGAAATTGTGGAAGTGCATTTCTGCCTCCATAAACTGTCCAGATTGCCAAGATCACTTTGTTGTGTTTACTTTTTGAACATTACTTATTCACTATGAAGTAAGAGGTCTGTCAATCAGAGGCAACTGATAGATGGATTGATTGAATGTAAGTAAAGGTAAAGGACCCCTGGATGGTTAAGTCCAGTCAAAGGCGACTATGGGGAGGTTGTGGCGCTCATCTCACTTTCAGGCCGTGGGAGATAGCGTTTGTCCACAGACAGCTTTGTGGCTAGCATGACTAAACTGCTTCTGGTGCAATGGGACACCGTGACGGAAACCAGAGTGCACGGAAACACCATTTACCTTCCTGCCACAGTGGCACCTATTTCTCTACTCACACTGGTATGCTTTCAAACTGCTAGGTTGGCAGGAGCTGGGACCAAGCAATGGGAGCTCACTCCGTCGTGGGGATTCGAACCACCAACCTTCAGATCAGCGAGCCCAAGAGGCTCAGTGGTTTAGACCACAGCGCCACCCAGTCCCTCTCTTGATTTATTGATTGATTGAATGAATGAATACACACATACAGTAAGATCACAACTTACGTGGGGGGGTTATGTTCAGGGGATCGAGCCTAAAGCCAAAATTGTATAAAGTGAAAACACATTGGGTGCAATGACTGGTGGGATTCCCAAAGGCATTTTTCCTAGACGCCTGCCCACTTTAATTTTTTTATCATTATTTTCCCCAACCTTGTAAAGCTAAACGTGCACAAGTTAAATGAGCCCAGACAGCTCAGTTGGCTACAGTATGGTGCTGATAACGCCAAGGTTGCGAGTTCGACCCCCGTAAGGGACGGCTGCCTATTCATGCATTGTGGGGGGGTTGAGTTAGATGACCTCAGGGTCCCTTCCAACTCTACTATTCTCTGATTCCATTAAACACACCCGAGTTGCAGGCTTACTGTATATACTGTACATACAGTAGTACATAGATGTGAAAACACACACGCACACATAGGTAAAAAGGTAAAGGACCACTGGATGGTTAAGTCCAGTCAAAGGCGACTATGGGGTTGCAGCGCTTATCTCACTTTCAGGCCAAGGGAGCAAGCTAATGTCCGCAGACAGCTTTCCGGGTCATGTGGCCAGCAGGACTAAACCACTTCTGGCACAACAGGACACCGTGAAGGAAGCCAGAGCGCATGGAAACGCCAATTACCTTCCCGCCGCAGTGGTACCTATTTATCTACTTGCGCTGGTGTGCTTTCGAACTGCTAGGTTGGCAGGAGCTGGGACAGAGCAAAGGGAGCTCACTCCATCGCGGGGATTTGAACTGCTGACCTTCTGATTGGCAAGCCCTAGGCTCTGTGGTTTAACCCACAGTGCCACCCGCGTCACACATATATATATTGCCTGGGCTGATCTAAGTGTGGAGCCAGGTACTTGCTCCGTAGGGGATGGGAAAAGGAGGAAAGACAGAAAGGGGGGTGTCTACCAGAGGTGTCTTCTGGTCCAGATCTGGCCGGGAGGCCTCCAGATTGGCCGGGAAAAAAGCCATGAAGCCGCCCCTTGTCCAAAGACTCGAGTGATGTGGCGTCTGAAGGTGCGCCCGGCAACCTGTTCCAACTCTGCGTGACATCACACAGAGCGCATCATAAGGAGAGGCCGGCGGGGAAACTGCCTAGCAACCTCTGTGCAAAAGTTAGCAAGGACTTCGCAAATCCGCCTCGAGGGGGAAAGCGGCTCCTTCTTCACCCATGCCTGACTTTGCCATTGCATGCGCTGCGCCCCCAGTGCTTCCAAAACATTACGATTATTGCCGCTAGAAATGAGATAGTTTTGCAGGAGCCGAGCTGCTAACACTGTTCCGCACTCAGTTCTGAAATGCATGGGGTGTGACCTTCGAGCAGCCTAACCTACCTCACAAGGTTGTTGTAGGGGTTTAATGAGGGAGGGGGGGAACCATGTACAGCACCTTGCGCTCCTTGGGCGGAGAGGTGGGATATAAATAGAAGAAGAAGAAGAAGAAGAAGAAGAGGAGGAGGAGGAGGCGGAGGAGGAGGAGGAGGAGGAGGAAATTATGATTATGCTCTGCCTCTATATATATATTTGGGAACGCGGGTGGCTCTGTGGGTTAAACCACAGAGCCTAGGACTTGAAGGTCAGAAGGTCGGCGGTTCGAATCCCCGCGACGGGGTGAGCTCCCGTTGCTCGGTCCCTGCTTCTGCCCACCTAGCAGTTTGAAAGCACGTCAAAGTGCGAGTAGATAAATAGGTACCTCTCCGGCGGGAAGGTAAACGGTGTTTCCGTGCGCTGCTCTGGTTCACCAGAAGCGGCTTAGTCCTGCTGGCCACATGACCCGGAAGCTGTACACTGGCTCCCTCGGCCAGTAAAGCGAGATGAGCGCCACAACCCCAGAGTCGGCCACGACTGGACCTAATGGTCAGGGCTCCCTTTACCTTTATATATATATTTAGAGAGAGTTTTTAAATTCTATTCATGTTTAGTGTTTTTATTGTCATGGTCCCCCCCCCATGTTTTTAGCTGTTCTTATTTTACATATAAAAAATATAGGGACGCAGGTGGCACTGTGGGTAAAAGCCTCAGCGCCTAGGGCTTGCCGATCGAAAGGTCGACGGTTCGAATCCCCGCGGCAGGGTGCGCTCCCATTGCTCGGTCCCAGCGCCTGCCAACCTAGCAGTTCGAAAGCACCCTCGGGTGCAAGTAGATAAATAGGGACCGCTTACTAGCGGGAAGGTAAACGGCGTTTCCGTGTGCGGCTCTGGCTCGCCAGATGCAGCTTGTCACGCTGGCCACGTGACCCGGAAGTGTCTGCGGACAGCGCTGGCCCCCGGCCTCTTGAGTGAGATGGGCGCACAACCCTAGAGTCTGTCAAGACTGGCCCGTACGGGCAGGGGTACCTTTACCTTTACCTTTTATTTTACATATAAGCCACCTTGAGTCCTTCTGAGGGGGAAAAGGTGGGGTATAAATAAATGGTTACTATTACTATTTATATTATTATTATCAACAACAACTGCAAAGTTGGAAAGGAGACTCTACTCAGATTCACGGCTGGGCTGAATGAATTTTATTATTACGGTCACAGACCAGTTCCAGCTCACTTACAATATCAGGAAAATCATAAAACACAACAGGGATACATTGAATTGCAATTGGGTATAACAGAGACAATTCTGATATAGAGGCAGTTAAAATATATATATTAAATCTTGATCACTAAAATACAACCTAAAATTGTCATTTAAAACCTTAATCATTTTGGTAGTACAGCTTGTTCCCTAAGTTTTATGGCAGTCGCACAGAATTTGGCCACCCTGAGCATGATCTCTAGATCCTTGTCCTCTACCAGGAGATTTAGACATTGAAGTTCGGACCCATTTGGAGATTTTTGTATAACAGGAGTGATAAATGCCGAGCATATATCCCCGTAGGAACGGCAGCGTAACAAGACATGAGAGACAGTTTCTACCTCCATCAAGCCGCAGGCGCAGAGTCATTCCGCGTACGGTTTACCCTCGACTCTGCCCTGCAATAAGGCAGATGGCAGCACGTTGAATCTAGCAAGGGTAAATGACCGTCTGTATTTGGTTATTTGCAATTTTGACAAATAATTTGCTGGGGTAATTCCTCTCCCATTATCTTTTATTGCTGGGTGCTTATTCAACCGGCTGGGTTTTAAACGAGCTGCTCCCGCCCAAGAAAAAGTTGCCATAGAATCCTAGAACTGGACAGTTGGAAGGGACCCCATGGGTGATCCACACCAATGTAGTGATCAGGTGGGATTGCTATGAGGAATTATAACAAATATAGAGTAAGCCATCTGGGTCAGCAATGAAAGCATTGCGTTTACTGGGTTTAAACTATTTTGATATGATTCTTGATCTTCCACACCTCTGCATCCCTGTTCCATTTCTCTTTCTTGACCAGTCACGTACACTGCCAGTTGCTTCGCCAGGCAGGCATCCTGGGTCATCAAAGGCAGAGGGCAGTTTCTTTGATGTAGCTTTCCTGACATGTTAATCTTGTTGTTGTTGTTGTTTAGTCGTTTAGTCGTGTCCGACTCTTCGTGACCCCCCGGACCAGAGCACGCCAGGCACCTCTGTCCTCCACTACCTCCCGCAGTTTGGTCAAACTCATGCTGGTAACCTCGAAAACACTATCCAACCATCTCGTCCTCTGTCGCCCCCTTCTCCTTGTGCCCTCCATCTTTCCCAGCATCAGTGTCTTCTCCAGGGAGTCTTCTCTTCTCATGAGGTGGCCAAAGTACTGGAGCCTCAGCTTCAGGATCTGTCCTTCCAGTGAGCACTCAGGGCTGATTTCCTTCAGAATGGAGAGGTTGGATCTTCTGGCAGTCCATGGGACTCTCAAGAGTCTCCTCCAGCATCGTAATTCAAAAGCATCCATTCTTCGGCGATCAGCCTTCTTTATGGTCCAGCTCTCACTTCCATACATCACTACTGGGAAAACCATGGCTTTTACTATACGGACCTTTGTTGGCAAATGTTAATCTTAGGATGTTAATATTAGGGCCAGGAAACAGGTCTCACGTAAAGGTGATAATGATTGCTGTCCTCCTGGCCATCCTTCTTATCATGTGTATTGATTGTTTATGACCTCCGGGTTTGCTGAATGCACTCCTTTGTAGTTTTCATTTATTTACCCCCAAAATATGCATGCTTAACTAGTGTTTGTAGTGTAACTTTGTCCCCACCTGGGGTTTGCTGAAATGCTCAGAAGAAATCTGATTGGTTCTTAGGAACACACTGTTAAAAGTTCTTTTGTGAATAAAACGACCTGGGCCGAGGGGTAGAGGGACAGACATTATTATAGGCACCCTTCCCAGAGTCTTGCTAGTTCAAGCTTCTGTGTGTATTCTTATTAATCAGAGTTCAATCCTTCCTTTACTTTGGGAACGCCTCAGACCAACCCCCTGAACTGCAGGCTGCCTCTTGGAAAACATCTGCTTGGCATCTTCCAGGATCTTGGCAAATGGGATGACAGGCTGCAGTTAGCTGGCGAGGCAGTGTGGCGTGATGGTTAGAGCGCCAGACTGGGATCTGGGAGACCTGGGTGCAAATCTCCCCTATCAGAAGCGAAGTTTCCTGGGCAACCTTGAGTCCATCACTACCTCTCAGCCTAACGTACCTCACAGGGTTGTTGTGAGGATGAAATAGAGGAGGAAGGGAAGAACTATGGTACCCAACCTTGAGCTCCTTAGAACAGGGTTTCCCAAACTTGGGTCTCCAGCTGGTTTTGGACTACAGGCCCCATCATCCCTGACCACTGGTCCTGCTGGCTAGGGATGATGGGGTTTGTAGTCCGACAACGGCTGGGAACCCAAGTTAGAAGGTGGGTTGCAAATTTCAGAATCAAATGATAAAAATGAGGGTTGTGGTGAGGATGGAATGGAGAGAGCCGTGCAGACTCCCTTGGGCTAATGGAGCTAAGAAATCATCATCATCATAATTCTATGTGCTTTTAAAATGTGGGGTTTTTAGAGAGGGTTATTGGGTTGCTGTTTTTATTTTATATTTTATATAAAATATAAAAAAGATTTTATTTTATGTATAATTTTTTATAAAATTATTTTATGTATAAAAGTTTTATAAAAATATTTTATTTTATATCATTTTTTATAAAAATATTTTATTTTATATCATTTTTTGTTAAAAAATATTTTATATAAATATTTTATAAAACTTTATTTTCTATAAACTTTTAATGAAATTTTATTTTTAAAAAATAGAAAATATTTTATTTTATGTTTTGTGGTTTTACATTTTGATTTTCTGTGAACTGCCCTGAGACCTCCGGGTACAGGGCGGTATATAAATGCAATAAATAATAATAATAATAGTAGTAATAATAATAATGATGATGATGATGCAATAAATATTTTACCAATAACAACAATAAATGCCCACTTAAGTGGGAGTCGCTACATAAATACTCGAGGGTGGGGGGGGGATTATTCCTTTCCCTACGAAGGCGCATCTCCCCTGCAGATATGAATTGCCAGGATCTGTCCCTTTGCCCGAAGAGCGCAAGAAACTCCTGAAATTAAGCGAAATCTGACCCCACTTTCTGGCAGGCTGCAATGCACCCGGAATCCGGCGCCGCGCGCCAGTCTACTGTTCTAGCTCTAGACGCCTGCACGCACGTGACGTGGCGACGCCGCGGCGCGGGCTGCGGTTTCCTAGCGACGGCGTTGCCCGGGCGACGGAGGGCGCCGGGCCTGGTGGGGCGGCGGGATGAGCTCGGAGGGCGAAGGGGGCGGCGGCGGCGGCGGGGCGGAGGGGCGGAGGAGGGCGGCGAGGGCGCGGGGGGAGGCGCGCGAGCCAAGGCGCCCAACCTCGCCTCCGAGGACCCGCAGGAGCGCATCGCCGCCCGGCGCCTCCGCATCGCCGCCCGACTCGAGGCCAAGAGGAGGTGGGGGTCCGGCTAGAGGGCCTCTGGGTGACCCTTGCGAGGGGGAGGGAAGGGGAGGCATCGCGAGGGGGTCCGGCTAGAGGACCTCTGGGTGACCCTTGCGAGGGGGGAGGGAAGGGGAGGCATCACAAGGGGGTCGGACTAGAGGACCTCTAAGAGCTCCTTCCTACGGGAGGGGGAGGCATCATGAAGGGGGTCCGGCTAGAAGACCTCTGGGTGTCCCTTCCGAGGGGGAGGGAAGAAGAGGCATCGCAAGGGAGTCAGACTAGAGGACCTCTAGGACCCCCTTCCAAAGGAGGGGGGAGGGGCCTTTGGCTGACCCACGTCCCGCTTCTGCCCTTCTTTTTATTAGGTATGGTGTGCTTTTGCCTCGTAATTTCATTCTGCAAGTTGCCCCAAGTTCTTCAGATAAAGGGGCGGTATACAAATTAAATAAATGAATAGTTAATAATAATTAATAGTTAGGTTAATTGTCTTGTGACGAGGCCCCTCCGTAATTCTCCCCAGCGGACCCCTGCGCAGATGGATTTGTATACCCCTCTTCATCCCAAGATTCCAGGGCGGTTCACAGCAGAAAAATATAAAACGAGAACATAAAATACATGATAAAGCAAAAACAAATCTGGGTCTGGCTAGAGGACCTCTGGGTGTCCCTTCCGAGGGGGGAGGGAAGGGGAGGCATCGTGAGGGGGTCCGGCTAGAGGTTCTCCGGGTGTACCTACCGAAGGGGGAGGAACGGGGAGGCATTGCGAGGGGGTCGGACTAGAGGACCTCTGGGTGTCTCTTCCGAGGGGGAGGGACAGGGACGGGGAGGCATTGCAAGGGGGGGTCTGGCTAGTGGATCTCTGGGAGACCCTTCCGAGGGGAGGGGGAGGTTGTGAATCCTGACGCACCTCGGGTGATCTGCCACCCAGCTCTGAACCTCTCCTCCCACAACCCAACCCCAAACGCAGTAATGGTCCCAGCATCCCACTTCTTAAGACCCCCATGTTTCCCACCCTCCACCCTTTTGGGCTCCCCTACCTCTCACTTTCCCCCAGAGCTTCCTATCCAGAGTCACTCTGGTTTCAGGTCTGGAGATCCCCACACGTTAGTCCAGGCACAGGGTGGGTAGACCAAGGATGAACATGTGCCTTTTGGGCTCTTTTTCCAGGGAGGCGCTTGGAGAAGATCCAGATGCACATAAGCTGGTGGAAGAGGAGCAGAGTCGGAGCCACAAACAGATAGAGGACAGCAGACAGGTTAGGACTCAGCGAGGGAACCAGGGCGTTTTTGTGTACGATTTCCCCAAATTGCATTCAATCAGTTCCCAGCACAGCGTGACAAAAAGAAACCCAATCCATCGCTATCCATATGAAAGACGATACAAAACAGTTTCAGAATAGCAAAAAAGACACAGTAAGATAACATTGGTATCAATATACAGTGGTGTCAGAGCTGCTCCCCGATCCCAGCTCACAGAGGATCACGCTAGCCAGCGTTCGCTTTATAAAAGTCTTTATTGAGTTACAGTTTCCATTTCCAAGCTGCTGCGTGCAACTCTACGTCTTATGGCTAGACCGGCGAAGCTCCGTCTGAATCTCCGCCCCTCGTACACCAACTTAATATCCTCGCCTTACTCCACCTTTTCCGCCTGACCGTCCTTCTCTGGGTCCCTCTGCCCCCCGTGGTCTCCCCCCTCCGGGACTCCTCTGACGCTGACCCCCCGGACCCTCCTGTCTCCTTGCGTCGGGCTTTAGGACCTGGCTCCCTTTCCGGGCTGCTTACTGCGCCGCCTTCCCGTGCATTTGAACTTGGCGCGCGCGCCCAGCCTTCCACTTTCCGCTTGACCGTTTCTTCGCTCCCCGATGGGGGTGTGGTCACTCCTGACTCATGCCCTCCTCCCTGCTGCGAGCTGCCAGGGCTCGATCCCTGACGTCCTTCCTCTCCACTGCGCTCTGGTGGGGACGCTGGCCCCGATTTCCAACTGCTGCCCTCTGAACCCCCGCTGGTCCCTTCCTCCTGGGGTGTCCCCCTAGGCCCCCCCTTTGCTCTGGCCACTGGCGCTCCTTTCTGTGAATCTTCCGATTCACTGGAAAGACTCGGAGATCTCGGGTCGTCGTCATCACTCATCCTTTCTTCGGACTCCTCCCCCTCGCTCTCTGTTTCCTCCCTTGCCCTCGCCTCTGCTCCTGAACCCCTGACAAGTGGTGTCTTGGTTCTCAAACTTAGTCCATTCCGGAAGTCCATTCCAAAACCAAAGTGTTCCAAAATCAAGGTGCGCTTTCCCATAGAAAGTAATGCTAAATGGATTCATCGTTCCAGACTTTTAAAATCAATCCCTAAAACAGTGATTTAACATGAATTTTACTATCTAACGAGACCATTGATCCATAAAATGAAAGCAATAAACAGTGTACTGCACTCACACCATCAATCAATCAATCAATCAGTAGCTGAACTGGGTTCCACACAGTCACAAAAACAAAACGAAAAGAGCCGCGAAAACAAAAACGTTAGAAGAAGTTACGCAGAAGTTAGTAGTAGCTGCAACTCTGGAGAAGGAGGTAGGGCTGGCAAGAATCGGCTGACAGAACCTCAACTTTCAGGAGGGAACTGAACCTCAAGGTGGAAATTATGGTCACTTCATTCCTATTGCCAAGATACATCTGTATAGCACAGCTTCACAATTGCAGACCCTGCAGGGTTTTTATTTAACCCCCCCCCCCTAGAAGTGGCGCTGTGGGTTAAACCACAGAGCCTAGGTCTTGCCGATCAGAAGGTCGGCGGTTCGAATCCCCGCAATGACGGGGTGAGCTCCTGTTGCTCGGTCCATGCTCCTGCCAACCTAGCAGTTCGAAAGCACGTCAAAGTGCAAGTAGATAAATAGGGACCGCTCCGGCGGGAAGGTAAATGGCGTTTCCGTGCGCTGCTCTGGTTCGCCAGAAGCGGCTTAGTCATGCTGGCCACATGACCCAGAAGCTGTACGCCGGCTCCCTTGGCCAGTAAAGTGAGATGAGCGCCACAACCCCAGAGTCGGCCATGACTGGACCTAACAGTCAGGGGTCCCTTTACCTTTAGCAACATAAATCAGTCTGGTTGGTCAAAAGATACCGCCTCAATCATTTCATGTCTGTGTTAGCTTAGAATGACCCGCTTATGTTATGTTCTCTTTGCTCAGAGGTTGACTAAGCTGCTGATTGATGGCACACAGCTAGTGACAAACATCCAGGTGGCAGCTGATTCTCGAGAGACTCACAGGAGGGCAGAGGAAGAGGAGCTGAATCGGCAAAGGTAAGCGCTGGGCTGGGGCACCCTCTTTAAGTGGGGGATATGTGGGAAAGGGGATGCAGGTGGCGCTGTGGGTTAAATCACAGAGCCTAGGACTTGCCGATCAGAAGCTCGGTGGTTCGAATCCCCGTGACGGGTTGAGCTCCCGTTGCTCGGTCCCTGCTCCTGCCCACCTAGCAGTTCGAAAGCACGTCAAAGTGCGAGTAGATAAATAGGTACCTCTCCGGCGGGAAGGTAAACGGCGTTTCCGTGCGCTGCTCTGGTTCGCCAGAAGCGGCTTAGTCCTGCTGGCCACATGACCCGGAAGCTGTACGCCGGCTCCCTCGGCCAGTAAAGCGAGATGAGCGCTGCAACCCCAGAGTCGGCCATGACTGGACCTAATCGTCAGGGGTCCCTTTACCTTTTTATCTGGGAAAGAGGCAGCAGAGGTCAGAGCCAGCCAGCGGTTCCCTTGGGAACTCAGCGCGATCTTCACTTTGACCAAGGGGTCAGAAAAGACGTCCACTCCCAGGTTCAACATTCTGATTCAGGCTTGAGAGAACTGCAGGTTCCAGGGTGCGTAACGTGAACCTGATAAACTGCTTTGCACTAAATCAGAACGTTGGCCCATGCAGGAGCTCAGAATCTGTACCCATCCTTTTTTTTATATATATATATATATATATATATATACACAGTGGTACCTTGGGATGCGAACGGGATCCGTTCCGGAGCCCCGTTCTCATCCTGAATAGAACGTAAGACGTACACGCGCATCTGCGCATGCGCGGGTCGCGTTTTGCTGCTTCTGCAAATGCATGTGGTGTCATTTTGACCATCTGCGCATGTGTGAGCAGCGAAACCTGGAAGTAATGCACTCTGTTACCTCTGGGTCGCCGTGGAGCACAACCTGAAAATACTTATCCTGAAGCATATTTATCCTGAGGTATAACTATATGTGTGTGTGTGTGTATCTATACATATATATATATATATACACACACACACACACACACACACACACACACACACACACATATATACAGTGGTGCCTGGCAAGACGAAATTAATTCGTTCCACGAGTTTTGTCGTCTTGCGATTTTTTTCGTCTTGCGAAGCACGGTGTCGGGAAAGTTTTGGAAAAGCTTCAAAAATCACCAAAGTCTTCAAAAACCTCAAAAAAGGCTACCACACCGCATTCTATGAGTTGCTCCTCGAAGTCAAGTCGCAACTGTATTAACGGTGTTAAGAAAAAGGAAACAAACTTGCAAGACGTTTCCGTCTTGCGATCAAGCCCATAGGGAAAATCGTCTTGCGAAGCAGCTCAAAAAACAAAAAACCCTTTCGTCTTGCGAGTTTTCCGTCTTGCGAGGCATTCGTCTTGCGAGGTACCACTGTAATCCGTTCATTACAATTGCTTTTCAAATAGTTCGTATATTTACTCCAGTCTTCTAAGAATCTCTGGTCCTGCAGGTTTCGAATCCTTCCTGTTAATTTATGCAGTTCTGCATAGTCCATCAATTTCATCCGCCATTCTTCTTTCGTCGGTAGTTCTTCTTGCTTCCATTTTTGTGCCAACAGAATCTGTACCCATCCTAGCAGCAGTCCTATGATGCATGTTAGGCTGGGCTCTGTGACTGGCAGCCGTGATTCACCCCTTCTGTCTGGGAACCTCCTTAAACTCGAGGTACTGAGAATTGAAGCCGAGAGGGGAATTTGATTGCAAGGTGTGCTCTGTGTCCTTCAGGTGCGGCCCCTCCTTGTTTTAAGTACACTGGCATCAAGGTATAATGGAGCCAAACAGTCCGAAGGGAGCTCAGAGTTCATTTTGTCCCTGCCCATGTTTCACAACCCACACTGGGTGGCCCCCCGGCCTCAGCTTAAATGCTTACAGCAAAGGACCACCCATCATTTTCCAAGGGAGTCCCATCTACTGGCAAAGAGCTTGTGAAACCAGGGAGGTCTTCCTCATATGAATCAACACCCCCTTCCCTGTCATTTGGGCTTGTGGGTGTGGGCTTTGAGCTTTGAAGCAACAGAAAACAAATTTTCCCTTCGGAGGTGGAAATATGAGCAATTATTTATTTATTTTTTTCAATTTTTTTTATTGATTTTCCAAAAAAAATTAACAAACAAACAAACATAAATCTCAACTGTATTTAAACCAATCTTAGTAACATTGTTAAGTGACTTCCTCAAATCACCCTAGTTGAATTTCAGTGTTTATCATTTTAACAGTTTTCCAAAACCAATTTTCTCATAACGTTGACTTAATCACTTAACATCTTTCTTTCTTTCTATTTTAACTTTAAATATATTAATCTCTAACATTACATATTTAAATCCTAAGCCTATCTGGTATTTGCAAGCTTTTCCAATTAAATTATCTTAACATATTTAACTAAATAGTCTTTGAATTTCATCCATTCCTCCTGGAACTCCTCCTCCTTCTGGTCGTGGACTCTTCCAGTCAGGTCGGCTAGCTTCGAAAAATCCATCATCTTCATCTGCCATTCCTCCACTGTAGGGACTTCTTGTGTTTTCCAATTCTTAGCTAACAATTCTTGCTGCAGTTGTGGCATACAAAAACCGTTTGACATCTTTCTTGGGCAATTCCAAACCTGTTATTCCAAGAAGAAATGCCTCTGGTTTCTTAATAAATGTATATTTCAACATTTTTCCCAATTCATGAAATAGGAGCGATTATAAACATGGGGTTGATAGAACATTGTATGGCAGCAAGCACCCTTTAAAGGTAAAGGTAAAGGTACCCCTGCCCGTACGGGCCAGTCTTGACAGACTCTAGGGTTGTGCGCCCATCTCACTCAAGAGGCCGGGGGCCAGCGCTGTCCGGAGACACTTCCGGGTCACGTGGCCAGCGTGACATCGCTGCTCTGGCGAGCCAGAGCCGCACATGGAACACCGTTTACCTTCCCGCTAGTAAGGGGTCTCTATTTATCTACTTGCACCCGGGGGTGCTTTCGAACTGCTAGGTTGGCAGGCGCTGGGACCGAACAACGGGAGCGCACCCCGCCACGGGGATTCGAACCGCCGACCTTTCAATCGGCAAGCCCTAGGCGCTGAGGCTTTTACCCACAGCGCCACCCGCGTCCCCTAAGCACCCTTTACCTCTAGCTTATTCCCACATTGGCTGAGTTTTCTGAAGGCTGGTTCCCGTTCGGAGGAGGCCCTCAACTTCTGGGATTGTACTACCCTCAATAGTTCAGATACTTTCCCGCAGTTTGGCTAAGATTCCTTCATTGCCGGGGGTTGGACTGGATGACCCTCAGAGTCCCTTCCAACTCTGCAATTCTGTGATTGGCTTAAGATTCTTAGGCTGAATTGGAGGTGAAAGGGAAAGCGTTACAAGAATGAGATGCCAGTTAATTGAGAGGGGTGGGTGTTGTGCCACACTCCTTTTTGGGGAGGGGCTTGCCACTTACACTGAACTTCAAAATGCCCAAAGAGTCAATGGGCTATTGGGGATCAGGCCTACAGATGCACCTGATCTTCAGGAAAGTGTCTGTTTGGAAATACTTGGTGCTCGAGCCAAAAAGAAAGACCAAAGAGGAGAGGGCAGAGGTCTTGTGCCAGCAAATGATTAAGATCAGGCGTCCCCAAACTAAGGCCTGCGGGCTGGATAAGGCCCGAGGGACTCGTTTATCCGGCCCGCGGCGACCCCCGCTGCCCGTTCTTACTGGTGCTGTGCTGCGTGGCTCCCCACTTTCGGGTCAGAGGAGCACTGGAAATAGCTTGTGCACATGCGCAAGCATTATTTGCGCATGTGCAATCATTACTTCCGGTGCACATCCGGGCCGGAGGAGGTCCGTGCACATGCGCACAGGCTGTTTCCGGTGCTCCTCCGACCCGGAAGTGCGGCGGAAATAGCGTGTTCGCACGCGTATGGGCACGCGCTCCCCTGCCCTCCGGCCCTGCCACGCATTCGGCGCTGGAGACACCGACCCGAGGCGCGGTAAGTTCGCTGACCCCCGATTAAGATCATTGATCTGCTGTGACTCACAGCATAGCGTTATAGATTTTCAGCCTCAGATCAGAACTGACGAGGGCTGCTCGCAAACTCGCCTTGAAGGGAACTCTCTCCATCTGGCTCTTTGCAGGGTGGAGAAGCTGGAGAATGAATCCAAGGCCAACCAAGACAAGTTTAACGAGATCACTTCCAAGTGGGGAGCTACCAAGGAGAAGGTCATCCCCCAGGAGCTCTGGGAAGGGCTCAATGCGCAGCAGATGCTGTGTGCACAGCTGATCGAAGAAAAGAACAAGCTCATCAGTGAGCTGCAGCAGGTGGGGTTGCGCACCGGGGGGGGGGGAGTGCGTGGGGACAGGTCACGGGAAGTGTGGCTGCAGAAGGGATGGGCAAACCTAGTGATGGGCAAACCTGCCTCGGATCGATTTGGAATTTGTAGAAAGGAGAAACGTCCTCAGGAACCATATGAACTGACCTGGACCCTGAGATCATCCTCTGAGTCCCTTTCTTCGTGTGCCTCCTCCACGAGAGGTCTGGAGGGTGGCAACACGAAAAGGGGCCTTTTCTGCAGTGGCTCCCCATTTGTGGAATGCTCCCCCTAGGGAGAATCATCTTGCACCTTTGTTACATATTTTTAGGCGCCAGGCAAGAACTTGCCTCTATAACCAGGCCTTTGGCCTTTAACCATCTACAGATAAGTCTCACCTTATGCGAGGGTAGCGTTCCTGGCTATTGCTCTACCTCTCTTTTAAATCAGAACCAGTGAAGGCGGTGAAGGTCCTGTGTGAGTGCCTGGAGGCGGTTGGAGGATGGATGGCGGCTAACAGATTGAGGTTGAATCCTGACAAAACAGAAGTACTGTTTTTGGGGGACAGGGGGCGGGCAGGTGTGGGGGACCCCCTGGTCCTGAATGGGGTAACTGTGCCCCTGAAGAACCAGGTGTGCAGCCTGGGAGTCATTCTGGACTCACAGCTGTCCATGGAGGCACAGGTCAATTCTGTGTCCAGGGCAGCTGTCTACCAGCTCCATCTGGTACCCAGGCTGAGACCCTATCTGCCTGTGGACTGCCTCGCCAGAGTGGTGCATACTCTGGTTATCTCCTGCTTCGACTACTGCAACACGCTCTACGTGGGGCTACCTTTGAAGGTGACCCGGAAACTACAACCCAGAACGCGGCAGCTAGACTGGTGACTGGGAGCGGCCGCCGATACCACATAACACCGGTCTTGAAAGACCTACATTGCCTCCCAGTATGTTTCCGAGCACAATTCAAAGTGTTGGTGCTGACCTTGAAGCCCTAAACGGCCTCGGTCCAGTATATCTGAAGGAGCGCCTCCACCCCCATCATTCAGCCCAGGACACTGAGGTCCAGCACTGAGGACCTTCTGGCAGTTCCCTCCCTTGCGAGAAGCCAAGTTATAGGGAACCAGACAGAGGGGCTTCTCAGTAGTGGCTCCCGCCCTGTGGAATGCCCTCCCTTCAGATGTGAAGGAAATAAGCAGCTATCTTATCTTTAAAAGACATCTGAAGGCAGCCCTGTTTAGGAAAGTTTTTAATATTTCATGCTGTATTGTTTTAACACTTGGTTGGGAGCTGCCCAGAGTGGCTGGGGAAACTCAGCCAGATGGGTGGGGTATAAATAATAAATTTATTATTATTATTATTATTATTATTATTATTATTATTATTATTATTATTGCTCATGACTGCTAGAAGGGCCCTGGGTGACTATCCCTACCTGTCCGATCCTAGGTCTGAGGAGGTCTTCCTCCACGTACCTCACATCTCGCTTACCGGGCTCTGGGAAGGGTTCCAGGGGCCTCGGACCCTGCAGTCGCTGCCCCAGAGGCCTCGTGTGATCTTCCCAGAGCCTGTTAAACAAGGCTTTAAAAGCTCTCCGTGAGTCCCACCTCCCTTGTTTTCCCTTTAGTCCCTTTATTTAGCCCCTTTATTTAGCCCCTTTATTTCCCGCAATCTGCGTAACGCTGCAGTTGTGTGCGTGAAATCAGCATAAGAGGAGCTATCAGTCACAAACCGCCCTGTGATCTTAGGATGACGGGCGGTATACACATTTAGGAAATGAAATCCGCCTGCCTTCGTAGTGTGAAGATGACAGGGTGGAATCCAAAAGTCAGGCCTGAATCTGGCCTCCCTGTCTGTTTGTGCCCTCCAGGAGCTGAAAAGCAAAGATGACCAGTACGTGAAGGATCTCCGGAAGCAGTCAGAAGACATTAACCTGCTGCTGGAGCGGA
This sequence comes from Podarcis muralis, assembly GCF_004329235.1. Classification (NCBI taxonomy): domain Eukaryota; kingdom Metazoa; phylum Chordata; class Lepidosauria; order Squamata; family Lacertidae; genus Podarcis; species Podarcis muralis. The sequence goes on from NC_041314.1 coordinate 122,359,546, forward strand.
TGGAGGAGCAGATCAGAAACCTCATAAAAAACTACCGCCGAGAGCTCCTGCAGATTGAGGTATCGGTCTCTCGTCCCGCGCCCTGAAGTTTTTCAGCAGCAGAAGGCGATTCTTTCTTGCTTGTGTCTATGCAGAAAAAAAAAAAAGACGGTTAAACTAAGATGAAAGCAGCATTGGGCATCAGCAAGCAAATGTATTTAAATTCTCTTTCTCTTCGTTTATTCTATGTATTTTTCCTTCATGTATCCAAGGCAGCTAGCAAAAAGTACATCAGAATTAGACTGACAATATGAAATAAAACAATTTTTAAAAATGCAGAGCTGAGGATCCTCTTCTTGCTTTCGGCACTGCCTTTGAAAATCCCAATAATTGAATAGTTGCAGACGTTGCTCAATCAATTCGTTTGACAAAACACAATAGCAAGAAACACATCCAAAGACATAGTGGCTTTGGAGTCCCCAACCTAAGCTGTTGTGATCAGACTATTAGTCTATTAGCCAGGGAGATGCTATGGTTTGGACATACCCAAGTCTCACAGGGTAGGAGAACATGGGTGGGTGGGTGTTAAATGAATGGATCTGGGGAAAGAAATCAAAATTCATTGACTCCAAACTCTGAGAAGTAATGAAGGCGATCTGGAGTCTTCTTAGAAGGTCCCCAATTTATCATCCCCTACTTAGGAGTACTCATTTGCTACTTTAGGGCTGAATATGAGCTCTGCAGAGTCTGTGATTTTGTCGTGATTCCTTCACTTTCAGGGCTTGGACTGGATGAGCTTTGGGTGTCCCAGCTTTTCAGTTCTGCGATTCTGAGTCCTGGCTCTCACGGGACTCTGCTGACTTCCCTTCCGCCCATAGATTGGGGGCTGCTCAAGCCACATCTCTCTCTTTCCCCCCCTAGAAAGCCTTTGAATTAGAGCGCCGTGAACTCCTCACGAGCAACAAGAAGAAATGGGAACAGGCCATGCAGTTGCTCAACCGCCAAGAGGTAAGGAAGAAGGGGGCATGTGCCTGCAGGAAAGGCAGAGAAACAGCCCCCTCCCAGGAAGGAAAAGAACGAAAAGTCTAAGATGGTAGTCCATGTCGGAACACGCCTGGGGGACACACACAGCCCCTGGATTGAGACAAACCTCTCCGGGCATCTTCCTTGTGAAGCGCAGCCCGGGACGTTCATAAATCTTAAGTCCTGGTGCGCACCAGCGACACATATCCAAAGATATGTGCACACTCTATAAGCAGAGTATAGCAGAAACAATGTGGAGCTTAGGTGTGGCGTTCTAAGTAATTTATTAAGCAGTATATATACGGGCCGCGGGTGGCGCTGTGGGTTAAACCACAGAGCCCAGGACTTGCTGATCAGAAGGTCGGTGCTTCGAATCCCCGGGACGGGGTGAGCTCCCGTTGCTCGGTCCCTGCTCCTGCCAACCTAGCAGTTCAAAAGCACGTCAAAGTGCAAGTAGATAAATAGGTACCACTCCAGCAGGAAGGTAAACGGCGTTTCCGTGCGCTTCTCTGGTTTGCCAGAAGCGGCTTAGTCCTGCTGGCCACATGACCTGGAAGCTGTACGCCAGCTCCCTCGGGTGGTAAAGCGAGATGAGCGCCGCAACCCCAGAGTCGTCCACAACTGGACCTAATGGTCAGGGGTCCCTTTACCTATATATACGGGAAGATAAACGGCGTTTCCATGCGCTGCTCTGGTTCTCCATAAGCGGCTTAGTCATTGAAGAGCAGTATGGTGGCCACCTGTCTTGGATGCATTAGCTGAGAGTCCTGCATTGCAGGGGGGTGGACTAGATGACCCTCGGAGTCCCTTCCCGCTCTCCAATTCTATGATTCTATAATATGCTTCCTTATTTTGTTTTCTTTGGTGGGGTAGAGGGCGGGTGGAGATGGACAACATGAGACCAGAACCAAGTCTCTCCCTTAGTTTGAGTTCCGGGTAGATGCGACCATCTGTGTTGTGAGCATGCTTTGTGGCCGTCTATGGGGAAAAGCAGTCTATAAATATTAGAATCACAGAGCCGGAAGGGACCCTGAGGGTCATCTAGTCCAACCCCCTGAAATGCAGGAATCTCAGCTAATGCATCCATGACAGGTGGCCGTCCAGCCTCTGCTCACAAACCTCCAAGGAAGGAGAAATCTATCCGAAGGTGACCACAAGCTTTGCTGGGCTCAGAGATGACTTCAGAGTAAAAGGTAAAGGTAAGGTACCCCTGCCGACGGCCAGTTTGACGCTGTGCGCCACCAAGACGGGGGCCAGCGGTCCGGAGACACTTCCGGTCACTGGCCGTGTGACATGCTGCCTGGGAGAGAGCTCGCCACGAACCTGTTACCTCCGCAGAAGCGGTCCCTATTTATCTACTGCACCCGGGGGCTTCGTACTGCTGCAGGCGGCGGAGCGCACCCCGTGGGAGAACCGCCGACCTTTCGATCAGCAAGCCTAGGCGCTGAGTTTACCCACAGCGCCACCACGGCGTCCCCGAGCTTCAGAGTATCGCCCTTAAGAAAACCAGAGGACGTGTGCTTAAGAGGCTGCCTACCTCGGAAGCCAGGAGTGGGGGGCAAAAGCCCACCTTCTCATGGGCCTTGACCCAATCTCTTCAAAGTATCAAATGCAGGGTTATGCTTTGATGGGCTACTCAGAGGGGTTTGGGAGCTGTTTACTGATTCCGGGGCAAAGAGCTGGCTTCGTTTCCAAGCCAGGTCACCGGAAACGGGGGCCGGTTACCCTGCCTCTTAACTGGGACCTCCGCCACCCTCTCTCTCTGCCTTTTGCTCTAGCTGGATTTCATGATGGCCCGCCTGAAGAAGGTGGAGGAATATGAGCGCGAGCTGAACCAGCTGCGGGTGCAAGACGCCGAGGAGTACAACGTGATCAAGATCAAGTTGGAGCATGACGTGCAGGTACGGAGCGAGTATAGACACACACACACACCCCGTCGGGTGCCATCGTCGTGGGGACACTGCGAGCCCTTGCTCTGAGGCACGGTGGGAAGGCAGCGGAGTCACTTCTCCAGCGATTCCTTCATGGACTCTCCTCATTTCATTTGGGGCATCCGCAGGAGCTTAAATGGCAGATTTCAGGGATAATAATGATAATAATAATTTATTATTTATACCCCGCCCATCTAGCTGAGTTTCCCCAGCCACTCTGGGCGGCTCACAATCAAGTGTTAAAAACAATACAGCATTAAATATTAAAAATATCCCTGAACAGGGCTGCCTTCAGATGTCTTTTAAAGATAAGATAGCTGCTTATTTCCTTCACATCTGAAGGGAGGGCGTTCCACAGGGCGGGCGCCACTACCGAGAAGGCCCTCTGCCTGGTTCCCTGTAACTTCACTTCTCGCAGGGAGGGAACCGCCAGAAGGCCCTCAGAGCTGGATCTCACTGTCCGGGCTGAACGATGGGGGTGGGAACGCTCCTCATCGAGGCTGTTTAGGGCTTTCAAGGTCAGCACCAACACTTTGAATTGTGCTCGGAAACGTACTGGGAGCCAATGCAGATCTCTCAGAACCAGCGTTATATGGTCTCGGCGGCCGCTCCCAGTCCCCAGTCTAGCTGCCACATTCTGGATTAATTGCAGTTTCCGGGTCACCTTCAAAGGTAGCCCCACGTAGAGCGCATTGCAGTAGTCCAGGGAATGCTAATGCAATTGCAAATAAGGCTGGGAGGCAAAAATCACCTGGAGGCATGCAATTTGGGGGCTCCCTTCTTAGCTTCCCAGACCAGGACGAGGGCTGTGATGCCCCAATTGTTCCTCTTAATTCAAGAACCATTCTGGGGACCATCAAGATCCTTGTTTCAATTGCAACCTGAATGACTTCCTCTGATCCTCTGCACATAATTTCCCCTCTCCCCATTCTTGGCTTTTTACCCCTTGCTCAGTGTCAGATGTCGGTGGTGGTTGCTCGTGAGTAACCAGGCAGGACTCCGACCTGTCTTTGACAGGTTTTATTTTGGTGCAAAATTATTTACAGTGCAGAACCATCAGTTCATGGCTGCCTCAATCGCTAGCAGAATCCGGGAGTGGTCGTTTCCGGGTCCTCCCCCAGCATAAGAGCTTAGTCACCCCCAGCCTTTTCCTTCCTTCTTTGCGTTTTACACCTCTGCGCAAGATGGGCGACAGAAGAGGTGTGCTTCCCTCCTGGCTGGCTTGGCCAGGAGCAGTGCTGAGGCTCCCTGCAGCATCCTCTAGCCCTTTCCCCTCCTTTACCCGGGAGGTGTGGCTTTCCCCACCCTCAGACTGACAAAGTTCAGCACTGGGACTCCCAGCAGCATCCTCTGGTCTCTTCCCCTCTTCCCCGCTGGAGGTGTGGCTTTCCCCACCGCAGGAAGAGGAACTGCTTCTCAAGATTTTCGGAGGTTCCCTGTATCCCAACTGCCCCTCTGCCTCCCTTCCCTGTTCCGATGGCAGTCCCCTGACACTCAGATCCCCCGCCTAGTCTCTTGGTTTCTGATAAGGGACATCAATGGCTGTGTCTGTTTGCTTTGGGGATGGGGTGTGTGTGTTAGAGGGTGTCATCTTGATTAGTTGTGAGTGTAGTCAGCGGCTGTCCTGTTCACAAGCGACCCAAAGACAAGACAGGCACCAGTTCCCTGGGTCATTTCAAGCGGCAAAGCCGGTCTCCTCTGGAGCAAGTCCACGAGGGGGATTTGCAGCATGGCCTCTGCTTATTCTTCATTTCCTCCCCACTTTGGGTGCCAGATCCTGGAGCAGCAACTCCAGCAGATGAAAGCCATCTACCAGCTGAACCAGGAGAAGCTGGAGTACAACTTCCAGGTCCTGAAGAAACGGGACGAGGAGAACACCATCATCAAATCCCAGCAGAAGCGGAAGCTGAATCGGTAAAGGAGCCTGGCCACTTTCCCCTTCTTCCCTTCCCGCAGCCTGGGATTTAAGCACACCAAATTCTCTGCCGGATCGCGGCCTTAGTATGGATGCTATCCTGCCCCTTGTCCACAGAGAAGTTTCTGGGAAGTTGATGCAGGATGTGCGATATGCCTTTGAAGCAAGAGTCAACACCAATATATATATATATATATGGATGCGTGATTTTTTTGGTGCAGGCTGTAGTAGCCATGGACATGCCGTGTGATCTGATGGTGAATTTGGGGTGACCCAATGCAAAAATCCTGAGGATCCATGGGCTTTTGCCTCTCCTCTCCCAGGCAGCCTCCGCTAGTGTCCCTTATCTCTCTTCTGATCCCACCGATCAGCTGTTTCCTTTCAATACTCCCTTCCCTCTTGTTTGCCTTAGTGTCTTTTCCTTAGCTGGAGGAGTTTTTTTGCTCCTCCCTTTCTTCTAATTTCTCTCCTTATTGCTTTGGTCTTCCTGTTTTTCCCCTTTACAAGTTTGCTGTCTTTACCTCCCCCCTCCCAGGCAGCCTCCTTTATCTCTAGCGTCCCTTATCTCTCTCCCGATTGGCAAGCAATCAGCGGCTTTGTTTCAACACCCACTTCCCTCTTAAAAAAAAAAGCATGATCTGCTTTTTGTGCCTGGGCAATTCGGCTCCAGGGACCACGCATTCGCTCAGTAAGACGCACAGACATTTCCCCATACTTTTTCGGAAGAAAAAAGTGCGTCTTAAGGAGCGAAAAATACTGTGTGCCCCTTCTCTTCTGCTGGGGCCCTTACCACCCTCAGGTCTCGGTGGGTCGCTGGGTCCGCTCTTCCTTTTCGTAAGCCAAGCTCCGCCTCTTCCTCCCGCCTCCAGGTTGCATGATATCCTGAACAACCTGCGCCTCAAGTTTGCCAGGCAGATCAAGCAGTACCGCGAGGAGAACATGGCTCTGACGGCTGACTACAAACGGATTGTGCAGCAGTACAAGGACCTGCAGAGGACCATGAGGTAGGGCTGCACTGGGGCAGCAGAGCTCGTGTGCCGGCAAAGACTGTTGCCCCTTGGCTGCAACAGTCCGAACCAGGGTTCAGCGGGACCGTGCGCGAGTCAGAAGAAGGGCCGAGGCTCAAAACAGCTTGGGGGAATGGGCAAGTTCTGTTCCGAGTCCTTCCTGCTCAGCCCAGGTGCAGACAAAAACGATCCCAGCTCTGAGAGGCTGACAAAACTGGGGCACAGGAGTCAGATTTGGCCTGATCAGGATCTGGTCTGGGGAGCCGAAAGAGTTCCCTGTCAGCTTCGCCTTTGAGTCAGTGCCAACGACTGGGCTCAGCCTCTTCAGCCCCAGTGCCCCGATTGGGCCAGGTGAGCTGGGAAGCACTTCCAGAGAACTTCCACTCAGGAAAAGAGGTCTTAAGTGCAGCGGAGTCACAATTTTGAGCTGTGAGCATCAAACTCAGCACCACAGTCAGCGGAGCACAGCAGAGTATCAATCACACGAACGACAGCTCTGAAGCTCAACTTCTTTATTCTGTTGCAGCTACTGCAAACTAAAATAAACTATACAGCAGTACCTCGGGTTACAGACGCTTCAGGTTACATACACTTCAGGTTACAGACTCCGCTAACCCAGAAATAGTACCTCAGGTTAAGAACTTTGATTCAGGATGAGAACAGAAATCGTGCAGTGGCGGCGCAGCGACAGCAGGAGGCCCCATTAGCTAAAGTGGTCTTCAGGTTAAGAACAGTTTCAGGTTAAGAACGGACCTCTGGAACGAATTAAGTACTTAACCCGAGGTACCACTGTATAGGGTGCCGACATTTTGCATGGACTGGTTGCAGGGCAACATGCGCAAATAGCTTTAGATACCTATAGTTGTTGTTGTTGTTTAGTCGTGTAGTCATATAGCATACAGCGGTACCTTGGGTTATATACGCTTCAGGTTACAGACTCCGCTATCCCAGAAACAGTACCTCGGGTTAAGAACTTTGCTTCAGGATGAGAACAGAAATTGTGGCCCCATTAGCTAAAGTGGTGCTTCAGGTTAAGAACAGTTTCAGGTTAAGAACGGGCCTCCGGAATGAATTAAGTTCTTAACCCGAGGTACCACTGTAAACTAAAGATTAATGGAAGCTACTGGACTGCATGAGTGTTACAGATCGTTATGCAGTCATCTTATCTCTACACAGATAACGCTCAGACTCCCACAGAGTTGGGCAAAAAGAAGCAATGAGTAGATTCCGCCCCCTCCTTTCTGAAACACCATGAGATTCTTTCAATGGGAGGGGTGAAATATCCACATTCCCCACCCCTGGTCTTCACTGGCAACAGCTCCGCAGGGTTTCAGACAGGGTGTCTCTCCCAGTCCTTCCTTAAGATGCTGCTGGAGATTGAGCAGGGACCTCCCACATGCGAGGCAGGTGCTCTACCATCACAGATGTTGGTTAAAGATGGATAAAGGGAGAATGATCTGCCCAAGGCCACCCCTTGGACTTGACGAGGGAGTGGGGATTTAAGAAGTGGATTTCACATCACTTCCAGGAGCTCCCACCTTGCTTGAGATGGCTCCGGGCTTCGCTGACTGATCAGCACATCAGGAGCCAGAAAGGAAACTTCCTTCATGCTTTGATGCTTTGGCCTGGCTCTGATGTGCTCTAGTCCATGGGTAGGCAAACTAAGGCCCAGGGGCTGGATCCGCCCCAATCGCCATCTAAATCCGGCCCGCAGACGGTCTGGGAATCAGAGTGTTCTTACATGAGTAGAATGTGTCCTTTTATTTAAAATGCATCTCTGGGTTATTTGTGTGGCCTGCCTGGTGTTTTTACAGGAGTCGAATGTGTCCTTTTATTTAAAAGGCATCTCTGGGTTATTTGTGGGGCATAGGAATTTGTTCATTTCCCCCCAAAAAATATTGTGCAGCCCCCCACAAGGTCTGAGGGACAGTGGACCGGCCCCCTCTTGAAAAAGTTTGCTAACCACTGCTCTAGTCTATGTCTGGATGATACGTAAGAAAGCATTGGTGTGTATTATTATTATTTTGATGAAACATCAAAAGGAGCAGTAAGAGCTGTCCGACAGCAAAACAGTCTCCCCTGGGAGGTTGGAAACTCTCCTTCCTCGGGCCATTTTTAAGCAGAGGTTGGATGGCCATCTGCCATGGATGCTTCAGCTGAGATTCCTGCATTGCAGGGGGTTGGACTAGATGACCCTTAAGGTAAAGGTAAAGGTACCCCTGCCCGTACGGGCCAGTCTTGCCAGACTCTAGGGTTGTGCGCCCATCTCACTCAAGAGGCCGGGGGCCAACGCTGTCCGGAGACACTTCCGGGTCACGTGGCCAGCGTAACAAGCTGCATCTGGCGAGCCAGCGCAGCACACGGAACGCCGTTTACCTTCCCGCTGGTAAGCGGTCCCTATTTATCTACTTGCACCCGGAGGTGCTTTTGAACTGCTAGGTTGGCAGGCGCTGGGACCGAGCAACGGGAGCGCACCCCGCTGCAGGGATTCGAACTGCCGACCATGCGATCAGCAAGTCCTAGGCGCTGAGGTTTTACCCACAGCGCCACCTGCGTCCCCAGATGACCCTTAGAGGTCCGTTATAACTCTTCCATTCTATGATTCTGCATGCTAGTACGCAGGGCTGAGCTCAGATCCAGTTTGGAAATCATAGAATTGTTGGAGGGGGATTTCCAGCCGGTGGCAGAGGACAGAGTGACTCCAGGAGACATAGGTGTAAAAACCCAAACTAAAACGAAGACTTTATTACTAAGCAAACTTAGGGTTTGAAATCAAGCAGCTAGAAAAATGCTTACCACTTGCACAAGCTCTACTTTTAACCCAAAAAGACGATACTTTGCTACTTGTAAATGTCTATATCCCCCAACCAAAAACAACAGCAGCAGTGAAAATTGGTCACAACTAACCTTTTATATAGAAAATTTGACCGATAAATACCCAAATGCCTCACTGATAATAGCAGGTGATTTTAATGCCAGAGTGGGAACCAACAATGAACAACTATGTAGCAAACTAAATTGGAATACTGATAATGATATCGCACATGCCCTGAAAATAGGACGATTCTCCAGAGATAGGGTTGTAAACAACGAAGGCTTACGCCTACTTGAATTATGTAACAACTTTAATTTGCAGATTGTGAACGGTTCAACAAAAGGCGATAGAAGCGGGGAGTTTACATACTTCTCCCCCCGAGGATGCAGTGTCATCGACTATATTCTTGTCCCTTATAATATTATAAATTCAATCATGGACCTCAAAATTGGAACGCGTACTGAAAGCGACCATCAGCCATTATTGTTGTCTATTAACTTAAAGGACGAAACCAAAATAACCAAGTACAATATCATAGAACCTTCTCAATACAAACAAATGACCCAATTAAAATGGTCCCAGGAAATGAGTGCAGCAGTGGGGCAAAAACTTACAGCCAACCTGAGAAAACAAGTATTATCCAACTTAAAGACCACTAATTCCTACAGTGATATTCCGAAAATTTATAATGAAATCTTCCAAATGTTCGTAGAGCTTAGTACTCCACCTAAAGTTTGGGTACTTAAACATAGCGCTAGCCCTTGGTTTGATGATGAATGTTTCCAGCTAAAAAGAAAGCTGCGCCAAACATTTAAAAATAATCGCGCTAAACTAGAGCCCTCTTATCTTGATGAAAAAAGACAATATCATTACATTCTGGCCGAAAAGAAACAGAAATATGCAACCCAAAAATGGCTACAATTATTCGACTCAATTCAGAGTAAAAACAACAAAGCGTTCTGGAACCTAGTGTACGGAGGATTGAAAGCCGAAAACCAACTAACTCTACCACCAATTGCAGAATCCAAATGGTCCCAATACTTCACATCTGTATTTAACAATCTACACAGTGAACTCAAAGGAAATGAGACCACTAAAAATAAAATCAATAAACTCCAGGAGTGGCCAAGGGTAGAAGAAGAGGAAATTAGAGAGATAGTTAAAAATTTCAAATCGGGGAAATCTCCTGGGCCAGACGGTCTACCAATAGAATTATTCAAGACCTATATAGATTGGTGGGCAGAACCCTTAGCTCAATTGTTTACTCTCATAGATAAATATGGGATCATACCTGAGATATGGTTAAGATCAATAATTATCCCAATCTTTAAAAATGGCGACCCAAAAGAACCAAGGAATTACAGACCGATAAGCCTATTATCAGTGATAGGGAAAATCTACGCTAAGCACCTTTTATCTAAACTCCTTACCTGGATGAAAAATCTAAATTTACCAGGGAAAGAACAAATAGGTTTCTCCAAAGGTTGCTCTACATTAGACCACTGCCTTATACTTATGCATTTGGTTGAAAAATATAGATCCCAAAGGCAATCTAAGATATATGCTGCTTTTGTAGACTTTCGTGGTGCATTCGACTCAATTGACCGCCCAAAGCTGTGGAGGAAACTCGCAGAATTAAAAATTGATCAGCGCTTATTGATTCTAATACAAAATCTATACTCTTCCAATACCTGTCAAGTCAAACTTAACACCAAAGGTCACCTTTCATCAGACATCCCAAACTCGAAAGGGGTAAAACAAGGGTGTATTCTCGCTCCCTTTCTATTTAATTTATTTTTATCAGACTTGCCAGATCACCTCCAAAAAATAGAATCACATGCCCCTAAACTTAATCAGAAACCAGTTCCTCTCTTATTATACGCAGACGATGCTGTCTTACTATCATTAACGAGCTTGGGTCTGAAACGTCTTATATCTTCTCTGATCCTTTACTGCGAATGTAACAAACTCTCTATAAATTATGAGAAGACAAAAATTTTGGTCTTCTCGAATGGTTGGAAATTAGAGAAATGGAAAATAAGAGGGCAAGAAATCCAACAAGTGAAAATCTATAGGTATCTGGGAATCTTATTCCAGAGCAATTTAGGGTGGGCAAATCATCGCACAAATGCCATAAAACAGGCAAAGTGTACCTCATCAGCAGTTGCCCGTTTTTATTATCAGAAAGGTAATCAATTTATTCCTGCGGCCAATCAGATATTTCAAACAAAAGTGCAATCCCAGATATTCTATGGAATCCCGCTATGGGTCCAAGCATATAACAGTGATTTAAAAAAGATTCACTCCAGCTTTCTGAGACGTATTCTTGGACTCCCAGCTGTGATCAAATATGAAACAATGTGTGCAGAAATAGGCATACACACAATGGAATATTGGGCATGGTCCACCTCAATAAAGTACTGGTTACGCTGCCATTTTCGCTGCCCTCCATCAAGTCTGCTCGCTGATTTGCTCAAAGACTCCTATAAATCAAGATGGTATCAATACCTCGAAAAAAAGATTGAATCTTTAGGCATCGAGCTGGAGCCCCTGTACAATTCTAATGAGCAATACATTTTCCATAATATCCTAACTAGACTAAAGGATGTCGAGAGACAAAATATTATGGCAGCTGTAAACAAAATTTGCTCCCCCATATTCTATGATTTAAATATCTTAGATAGCAGAGCCAATTACGTCACTAAATTAATAATCCCAGCCCAACGTAGGGCTTTTATGCTGGCCCGTTTGAATGTTTTTCCCTCAGCATTTGTCAGGGGAAGATATCAAAACATTCCTAGAAACAAGAGATTCTGCAGATGTTCTATGAATGTCCCGGACACTGTAGAGCATATTCTCTTTCATTGCCCATTGTACAGTATCCCACGTCAACGCGTGCTGTCCCCTCTTTTGGGTGGTCTGGAACCCCAGCAAGGTGAATGTGTGGGATTCTGCCTATCCGACGTCGACCAAAGGGTAACGGCGGGGGTAGCCGAGTTTTTGGTAGCAGTCCTCCAAGGAGCAGGTTAACAAGGAAAACCACTGATTTTATATGTATATATATATATATGTATGTAGCCAACTGCTGCCTTTTATATATATTTCAAGGCTTTTATATATTATTTCCTCTTTTATGGTTTTATTTGCACAATGCCTAATAAAGGTTTGATAAGTAAGTACTAAGCAAATAAACACAAACTCTGGTGGATGTTATTCCTGCAGGCAAGCAACAAAACTCAGCTTTTTTCCTTTATAGCAACGGTCACCTGCAGCCAATTAATCCCAGAAACTTCTTAAAGGTATACACACATGTTTCTGTGCCGAATGTCCTCTAACAAGAATGGTAGAGTTGGAAGGGACCGTGGGGGTCATCTAGTCCAACCCCCTGCAATGCAGGAATCATTTGGTCCAAGATGGGGCTAGAGCTTCCAAACCTGAGGTTTAGAATCAACTTGATCCCCTTCCCCTCTTTCCTTTTTTCCTTTCTCCTTCTGTGATGGAACTCCTATTTGGGGACTTCCCTGGCTTTTTCTGGCCCACGTAGGACCAGTCTGGATAGTTAGCCTTGGTGAAGACTTGATGTTTTCATCCCCAAAAAGGTTTCTGCTGAAATGAGGTTGCATTTTAATGTTGTATTTTAATCTTGTTTTTTAAGTTGTATTTCAATCAATTGTTTTATATCTGGTGTTAGCCGCCTCGAACCCAGTCTTGGCTGGGGAGGGCGGGGTATAAATAATTTATTATTATTATTATTATTATTATTATTATTATTATTATTATTATTGCCTCATGCTCCACCTTTCACCTTCAACGCAGGCACTTTGCCATCGTGGACGCTGAGCACTTCCTGGATGTGTGGCTGATGAACGAGGAGGAGGCCAAGGGCCTGATCCGCAAGGCCTTCAGCGCCGACCGCGTCATCCACGCCCAGCAACTGGGGTTACAGTGGATCGAGCCAGACAGCTGGTTCCTGCACAATGTGGGTCCCATCGTGCACAGCAAGAAGATGAAGTCAGCCAGCGAACTGGCCAGGGAGGTGATCGCGCCAGAGAGTAAGCAAGGCTGTCGCTCACCCCCATCCCACCCCCTCTCCTTTGCTGCTTGGGAACCTGGGCATAAAGGTAAAGGGACCCCTGACCATTAGGTCCAGTCGTGGCCGACTCTGGGGTTGCGGCGCTCATCTCGCTTTATTGGCCGAGGAACCGGCGTACAGCTTCCGGGTCATGTGGCCAGCAGGACTAAGCTGCTTCTGGCGAACCAGAGCAGCGCACGGAAACGCCGTTTACCTTCCCACCGGAGCGGTACCTATTTATCTACTTGCACTTTGACGTGCTTTCGAACTGCTAGGTTGGCAGGAGCAGGGACCGAGCAATGGGAGCTCACTCCGTCGCGGGGATAAATAAATTCCCCTCACTGCTTGTTAAAGTCATTGTCTTCTTGATTTCTGAGCTTCCCAGTTAGTTTTGCCATTTCGGCACAGTCCATCAACTTGGCTTGCCATTCGGTTTGCACCTCTCTTTATCCCCGCTTCCGGGCATCGCTCTTCCCTTCAGCCAGCAAGTCTCTCACGTTGGAGGGCGGCTTCCGAGATGAGAAGGAAAGCGCCCCAGACGAGGACCGCCAGGGGCCTGAAGGCGCAGAGCCAGAGGTCAAGGCGCTTTGGTCCATCTCCACCAAGACGGTCAAGCACATCCTGGAGCTCCTGTGCGATGAGTCGGTGAGTGGGGTGGGGGGCAGGCGGGCAGGCGAGCAAGTGGGATGCCATGGTGGCTGGACTTGCCCTGGCCTGCCAGCAGGGCCTTGCAGAGCCAGGAATAGGCCTGGGCCAGGTACCGTATTTTTCGCTCTATAGGACGCACTTTTTCCCCTCCAAAAATTAAGGGGAAATGTGTGTGCGTCCTATGGAGCGAATGCAGGCTCCTTGGCTTCAGCGATAGCAACGCAAAGCCTCCGAAGCGCAGAGGGAGCGCTCCCTCCGTGCTCCGGAGGCTACGCGTTGCTTTCGCTGAAGCCTGGAGAGCAAGAGGAGTCGGTGCGCACCAAGCCCTCTCACTCTACAGGCTTCAGGGATAGCTGCCTGAAGCCTTTGGAGCACAGCGGGAACTTGCCCTGCGCTCCAAAGGCTTCGGGTTCCTTTTGCGGAAGCCGGGAGAGCAAGACTCTCCTGGCTTCAGCAGAGAGGGAGAGCTGCGCAGCGCCCCTTCAGCGAAGCAGGAGAAGAAATGGAAGGGGCTCCTTTTCTCCTGCCGCTTCGCTGAAAGGGCGCTGAGCAGAGAGGGGGAGATTTTTTTTTCTTGTTCTCCCCCTCTAAAACAAGGTGCGTCCTATGGTCGTGTACGTCCTATAGAGCGAAAAATACGGTAGATAATGTGCCCCCTGCTTTTTTTTACCATGAAGTCTTATAAATAAGTATATAACATATTTTTTTATATAATGTATTATAATTTTAAATACATTTTACAATAAATGCATTATTCATTCTAAAACGTATTATACCATTTTTGATAGTTCAATAATGTATTTAAAAATCTATTTAATTATAATTATAATTAAAACGTCTCCATCTTCCTATTCTACTCTTAAAAAAGACGTATGCTTGTGAGAAAGCCGCTATTGCTCATAGGCCACTATTTCTTTAAAAAACATGGTTTCCACCCAATTTTATCCTCATTGAGCTATATATATGTACTCCTCGGGTGTAAGTAATATTCCTGGCCTAGTCAACCAAATGTTAAACACATGGCCACATCTTCCGCAATTTTTCATCCTTTTCAAAAAAAAAAAATTAGCGATAAGAAAGCCAACACACTTTAAGGTACATGTGGTTTTAATTTTTGGCAAATAAGATTTCAAACAAAAACTCACCAACTTTTAACAGCATGGAAAACGTGGTCTGCCATCACGTTCGCGGCGCTCGTTGCTGGAGCCTTGGTTGCCTCCACCCACCCGGCGCCCGTTCCGCGCTTCTCTGCGGAGCCAATCGCAGGCCCCGCTCCTGACGCCAGGAAGCTTTTCTCTCATGCTGCCAGCCATGGCCCCAGGGAATCCGCCCACCGCCGCCTTTGCGCCTCTGCGTTCGCCCCAGTTCATCCCCAGCGATTGTGAATATGCTGACCTTCGGCTCTGAGCCGTGAGGAATCCTTTGCCCCCCTCTCTTTTGCCAGGGCTTCCTGATCGAGAGCAAACTGCGAGGTCTCCTCCAGCCCCTGGAAAAGCACGACCGGACCCTCATGAGGCTGGATTCCATCTTCACGGTAAGGTTATGGGCCCATCTGCCCGTTTTGGGTTCCTTCTCTCTCTCTTTTGCAATCTGAAGTTCCGCATTTTCACACATCAATTTATTTGGGGGGGGGTGGAATCCTCTGTCGAAGTTTGTTTATTTCAGGCATAGGCAAACTCGGCTCTCCAGATGTTTCGGGACTACAACTCCCATCATCCCTGACCACTGGTCCTGTTAGCTAGGGATGATGGGAGTTGTAGTCCAACAACATCTGGGGACCCACAGGTTGAGAACTGCTGGCCTAGATTGACATTTTAGCTTGGATAAAAAAATATACAGTGGTGTCTCGCAAGACGAAAAGAATCCATTCCGCGAGTCTCTTCGTCTTGCGGTTTTTTCGTCTTGCGAAGCAAGCCCATTAGCGGATTAGCGCTATTAGCGGCTTAGCGGATCAGCTGTTTAGCGGCTTAGCGGATCAGCTGATAAGCGGCTTAGCGATCAGCTGTTTAGCGGCTTAGTGGATTAGCAGATCAGCTGTTAAGCGGCTTAGCAGCTTAGCGGATCAGCTGATAAGCGGCTTAGCGGCTTGGGGAAAAGGGGGGGAAAGGGAAAAAAACCTGCAGGAACTCGCAAGATATTTTCGTCTTGCGAAGCAAGCCCATAGGAAATTCGTTTTGCGAAGCACCTCCAAAACGGAAAACCCTTTCGTCTAGCGGGTTTTCCGTCTTGCGAGGCATTCGTCTTGCGGGGCACCACTGTATTTGATAACAATCTTTGCATTTCTCTTTTTGCATTTTTTTTTTTAAATCCCACAATGTGAGATTTTCCCAAAAGTTCAAATGAACACAGGAGGCAGCCATTTCTCCCACGGTGGAAGGGCCTGCCTGAGCTCTTCTACAACCTCACCTGGGAGGAGCATCACACGCTAATCCTGGCACTGGAGGCTAACCGGTCACCTGCTAGCTTTCCCTTCCTCTCCGCAGGCTCTGTCCATCGTCAGCGAAGACGACGTGTATCACCTGGTGCAGTTCTTCAGGGGCTTCAAGGCTCAGCAGGTGGCTGCTAATCCGGTAAGGCTGGGGTGGGGCTGGAACGTGGCGATGGGGCTAGCTCAGACATAATAAAACATAATGAATCCTTAATTGTTATCCACCTCCTTTTACTTCCTTTGTCACTCGAATGCTAGCACAGAGTCAAAACTATTATTGTATTTTTGAACACATCTTCTGCAACCATCCCATTTCCCCGCAAATTTTGCTTTGAGTTACCTCTGAGTTTGCTAGTCAATTGAGCCATCTCCACCAATTCCGGTAATTTGATTTGCCAATCTGTTATTTTTGGAGCCTCCTGATCTTTCCATTCCTTAGCCACAAGTATTTGAGAGGCTGCAGTTGCATACAAGAATAGCTCTCTTAAATTTCTCTCTTCCACTTCTTCACTAAGTGGCATTTTGTGCTGCTTTCCCCCCATAAGTCTCAGCTCCACTGGGCTGCGTCAGAATCCCGGGGGACCCGGATAAACCGTCTCCTTCTGTGTCCCCTTGCCTCGTAGGAGTTGGAAGAGTTCCTCGCGGAGCTAGGCCCCAAAGAAGAACCTTCAGAGGTCGAGGCGGAGGAGGAGGGCGAGAGGGAGAGGGAGGGCTCTTTGGCCCCGCCAGACGAGGACAAAGCCCCCCCAAGCACGTCTTCGATTCTCTCTGCTTTGTACATGCACCCCAACGACATCCTTAAAGCCCTTAAGGCTTTCGTCCAGGAATTCCAGGAGCCAAGGTGTGTCTGCCTGCGGAAGAGGAGGAAGAGGCTAGGGCTGGTTTGGGATGCTGTGGGGAGGAAGGATGTGTGGGGCTGCTCTAAGAAATAATAATAATAATAATAATAATAATAATAATAATAATAATAATAATAATAATAATAATTTATTTGTACCCCGCCCATCTGGCTGGGTTTCCCCAGCCACTCTGGGCAGCTTCGAACGGAATATTAAAATACAATAACCTATTAAACATTAAAAGCTTCCCTAAACAGGGCTGACTTCAGATGTCTTCTAAAAGTTTGGTAGTTATTTTTCTCTTTGACATCTGCTGGGAGGGCATTCCACAGGGCGGGCGCCACCACCGAGAAGGCCCTCTGCCTGGCCCCCTGTAACTTGGCTTCTCGCAGTGAGGGAACCGCCAGAAGGCCCTCGGCACTGGACCTCAGTGTCTGGGCAGAACGAAGGAGGTGGAGATGCTGCTTCAGGTATACTGGACCAAGGCCGTTTAGGGCTTTAAAGGTCAACACCAACACTTTGAATTGTGCTCAGAAACGTACTGGGAGCCAATGCAGATCTCTCAGGACCAGTGTTATATGGTCTTGGTGGCCGCTCCCAGTCCCCAGTCTAGCCGATGCATTCTGGATTAGTTGTAGTTTCCGGGTCACCTTCAAAGGGTGATAGAGCGCGTTGCTGTAGTCCAAGCGGGTGATAACCAGAGCATGCACCACTCTGGCGAGACAGTCTGCGGGCAGGTAGGGTCTCATCCTGCGTACCAGATGTAGCTGATAAACAGCTGCCCTGGACACAGAATGGACCTGCACCTCCATGGACAGCTGTGAGTCCAAAATGACTCCCAGGCTGCACACCTGGTCCTTCAGGGGCACAGTTGCCCCATTCAGGACCAGGGAGTCCTCCACACCTGCCCGCCTCCTGTCCCCCAAAAACAGTACTTCTCTCTTGTCAGGATTCAACAGGGAACAGCGGCAGCCCGGAAGAGATGGACAGAGGGCAGCTCAGTCCGTGGAGCACGAGACTTTTAAGCTCAGGGTTGCGGGTTCGAGTCCAGTGTTGGGGAAAAGATTCTTGCATTGTAGGGGGTTGGACCAGATCACCCTTGTGATTGCTTCTAGCTCTACGATTCTGTGCGATGGCTTCCCTCCACATGAGTTTCTGGGTTGAGGGAAGTACTGCGATTCAGCGATGGAGCGCTGAGTTTGCATGCAAAAGAAAAAACTTGCCCCAAACCCTGGAAGAACTCCCTCTCTCCCACACCCTAATCCCAGTCCAGATCAGGAGGGGACAGGCGGACACCGGGGACCTGCAGCTTCTTGTTATTTCTTTATTTTTGACCATGCAGTTATTGCTCAAATGGCGTTCACCTCTCGCAACGGGCTTATTGGCCCCCTCCCTGGCCACACTTCCTTCCCAAGCAAGGCATGAGCTGAGCTCCTGATCAGCCCAGCACTCTCACGGGAGAGGGGAATGGCAGCCCATGTTGGGATTTTTCTTTTTTTCCAATTTTTTTAATTAATCCAAATTTATAACAAACATAAAAGAAAAACAATACAAGAAAAACAAACAAACATATATCCTGTTAAAATCCCAATTTAATTGTCACTGTTAAGTGACTTCCTCGAATACCCCCTAGCTGAGTTTCCATAGAACTCATTGTAGCAGTTTTCCAATTCCACTTTCCAATAAAATTAACTTATTCAATTAACATCTTTCTTTCTTTTCTTAATTTCAATCCATAATGTTATACAATTCAACATATTTTACTCCTAGGCCAGTTCGGTACTTACAAGTAACTCTAATTATATTATCTTAGAATATCTAGCTAAATAATCCTTGGATTTCTTCCATTCTTCTTGATGCTCCTCCTCTTTCTGTTCGCGGATTCTTCCAGTCAGGCCAGCCAGCTCCAAAAAGTCCATCATCTTCATCTGCCATTCCTCCACTGTTGGTATTTCTTGTGGTTTCCAATTTTTGCCTAACAAAATTCTTGCTGCAGTTGTGGCATACAAAAACAATCTGACATCTACCCATGTTGGGATTTTTGACTATGTGCCATTCTGTGCAGCTTCACACAAAGCAATTAAGCGCTGGCCGAAAGCCAAGACGACTGAGCAGAGAGGAGTTATTCTGCCTAGACATATGAGATCTTGGATAAACGCTCTAACATTGGTTGAGATCTTACACAGGCATGATGACTTATGACCTTACTTACTGGATAGTTTATTGGTCAGTGTGGTGTTCTGAGAGTCGTTTGGAGTTTGTTAAGAGAGAGCCAGTTAAGATCCGTATCTGTTCTTGTATATAGTAACTTGTAGGTAAAGGGACCCCTGACCATTAGGTCCAGTCGTGGCCGACTCTGGGGTTGCGGCGCTCATCTCGCTTTATTGACCGAGGGAGCTGGCGTACAGCTTCCAGGTCATGTGGCCAGCATGACTAAGCCGCTTCTGGCGAACCAGAGCAGCGCACGGAAACGCTGTTTACCTTCCCGCCGGGGTGGTACCTATTTATCTACTTGCACTTCATGCTTTCGAACTGCTAGGTTGGCAGGAGCAGGGACCGAGCAACGGGAGCTTACCCTGTCATGGGGATTCGAACCACCAACCTTCTGATCGGCAAGTCCTAGGCTCTGTGGTTTAACCCACAGCGCCACCCACGTCCCTAGTAACTTGTAGAGTCTGCTGTAAATAATAAACACCTCTAAGTAACCAAGTTACTAGTAGCAGCATTTTGTTCCTGCTTCATCCATCCTACCTGCAACTGATTGCTTTCTGGAACTCTCTGTATGCTCTGCTAAGGTCTGGCTAAGGTCCTGCAACAGGTCAAAGTTGTGAAACACCAATAGCCTGTTCATGGGACTCATCCTTTTTCCTCTTGTGGGTGGTTGCTTTAGATGGAGGGGGTGGCACAAATTATTATTATTATTAGAATTAGAATTTATACACCGCCTGTTTCACAGAACAGAATCAAAATATAAAACCACAAAATATATAATAAAAATAACAGCCCAGTAACACACACCCCAAAATCCACATTTTAAAAGTAGGGGTGGTATTTGAGTGCGCCGCAAGTGTTGTGGGTGGGCGGAAGGAGCATGTCTGGTTCCGTTTCCCACTTCCCAGCCATTGACTCTCCCTCCTTCCCACCTCCAGGGATAAATACCCCCTGGTGAAGAAAGCGCGCGAAGAACGGGACGACTCTAAGGACTCGGAGTATTGGGACGCTCTCGCCCACGCCATCCCGGACGGGAATCTGAAGCTGTGGGATGCCCTGGTCTCTGGCTTACACAAATACCAGTAAGGCAGGGGCGGGGCTGGGTAGGTCCTGTTAAGTCCCTGCACGTCTCCCCAGGGAGGGGGGTCGTTGAGGTGGGGGCCATTGAAGAGAAGGTGGAGCACATTTGAGCTAGGTGCCCTGCCCTGCGGAGGCCCTTTCCCTGATGCCAGGAGTACTCCTCGCCCGTCTAGCCTGCGCCACGGGTGACCCCTGGTGGGGAGAACATGCCTCTTCCTTGCCTGGTTTTCGTGGTAACAGTTTCCCCTCTCCCTCCCCCACCTGAGAGCCAGCGTGGTGTAGTGGTTAAGAGCGGTGGACTCGTAATATGGGGAACCGGGTTCGCGTCTCCGCTCCTCCACATGCAGCTGCTGGGTGACCTTGGGCCAGTCACACTTCTCTGAAGTCTCTCAGCCCCACTCACCTCACAGAGTGTTTGTTGTGGGGGAGGAAGGGAAAGGAGAGTGTCAGCCGCTTTGAGACTCCTTCGGGTAGCGATAAAGCGGGATATCAAATCCAAACTCTTCTTCTTCTTCTTCTGTGCAGCCATATCCTGGACCAGAGAGCAAAGCTGATCGCTGAGACGGACGGGCTGAGCCAGCAGAATGCAGAGCTCAGGATGCTGCTACGGCAGTATCTCCAGTCCCCGGTGAGCAACGGGCTGCGGGACCGAGGGGAGGAGGGCATTGTTGGGGCAAAGGGTCCACTCTGGCAGGAGAGGCGCTGCTGCTGCTGCTGTGGGTGGAACTCAGTTCCACAAGGTTCCTTCTCTGCCTGGGGTGTGTATCTGAAGATGTGTGCATGCACACGAAAGCTCATACCAAGAACAAACTTAGTTGGTCTCTAAGGTGCTACTGGAAGAAATTTTTTTTTTTTTTTTTTTTTACTATGGCAGACCAACACGGCTAACTACCTGTAAATCGAATAAAAAAAATATTTTAAAAAAGAGAATCATAGAATTGTCGAGATGGAAAGGACCCCAAGGGTTATCTATTCCACCACCCTGCAATGCAGGAAGTTTAACTTTTAAGCATCACCCACCCTGGCTGGGCAGGAGTGGGCGCTATTGATGGTCTTTGCTTCCCTTTCTGCAGGTGAATGCAGAGCTGTTGATCCCTCCAACCCACTTGCTGCACCTGCAAATGAACACCTGATGTCCTGGCGTGGTTGCTGCCCCAGCATCTTCCTCAAGGCATCCCAGGGAGCCTTGCTTAACTCCTCAAAGGAGTGTTGGCGGGGGAAAGAAGGCTTGGCCTGTCGTTCCCTCAGCTGCCCTTGAGCTCTGGTTTGGGTCACACCTTGGTGAGTAGTCCCTGGCGAAGTACAAGCCACACAGCTCTTCCCCAGCAACTGGGGCATCCCAGGAAAGGCTTGCAAACACTTTTGACATGTGTTGGGATCAGGACCTTTGAGTGTCCTGAAAAATCCCCATCTGATGTGTTTCAGAACCAGCAAAACTCACCACTGACCCTCCCAAAATGTTAACTTTCGCGTTTGTTACCCCTTGGGAGAAGATGTTACTCGGAACGCAGAGGTTTCTAAGTGTCAGGGAGAGGAGGCAAATAAATGGCTAATTGTTGTGGCTGTTCTGTTTCTCCCGTCTTATATTTGCTGCTGTTGCTTGAGGCGAAGAATGAATGGGGAGCGGGGTGGGATCCGTTTCTGTTTTCAAACTGTTCAGTGTGCTTAAAGATGGACCTCCAGTTCCTCTTGAGGCAAGAGGAGGTTGGAACCCAGAGCCAAAATAATTTGATGAATGGGGCTTTTAGGACCCTGGAAGCAGCCCAGACAAAATAAGCGGGGTCAGAGGTCAGAGAGGGCACCTGTGAGGCCAAGTACAGTGGTACCTCGGGTTGCAGACGCTTCAGGTTACATACGCTTCAGGTTACAGACTCCGCTAACCCAGAAATAGTACCTCGGGTTAAGAACTTTGCTTCAGGATGAGAACAGAAAATCGTGCTCCGGCGGTGCGGCAGCAGCCCATTAGCTAAAGTGGTACTTCAGGTTAAAAACAGTTTCAGGTTGAGAACGGACCTCCAGAACGAATTAAGTTCTTAACCCGAGGTACCACTGTAATTGGAGGTTCCTTGTTCTGCCCGGAGGGTTGCTTGTGGCAAGTGCCACCCAAACCAGGTGCCCTCAAGGGTATAAATGGGACCAGATCATGAAGATGGTGGCAAACTGCAAGAGAGGCCCTGCAATGAAGACAGGGGGATGTGGGCAGGACAGATGTGGGTGCACAGAGGCCAAGTGGTAGGTGAATGTTGAGGCACTACAAATCCCCATGCTTCCTGGGTGCATGAGCAGATCTGCAAGAGTCTTAACCTGACAATTCTCTTAGAAGTTTTCTGTTCCTAGGATGCTCAGTGTAGTGAAATCACCAGCTGCTGCCAGGTGGGTAACGGGCAGGCTGAGGTCTCAGGACCCAGGGAACTAGGCATCATGAAAGGAAAGGGGAACCCTGATCTAGACCTCCTGTTTCTCCTGTAGCTCCATTCCGTAATACTTTTGGGGTTCTCTGAAACACCAGGCACTCACTGGCTAGGTTTATATAAGCCACTAGTTTGTAGGTATTTTCTGTCGGAGGTTCCGTTCGACCGAGCTGTCTTTAATGTAGACTGAGGCTGTTTACCAGCAGCTCTCATCAATCTTCTTGACACACACAGAAGATAAGCTGCATTCCGGTCTGGCGCCCATAACCAAAAATGTTGGAGGTTCCGTTCGACCGAACTGAAATAGATCTCCTCCTCTGCGTTCTTCGGAATCCATCAGGCTCCCCTCCTCCAACGGTGATTAACAACCTAAGCCTTTGATGAAGCTTCTGGCACGTTCCTCCATTACGCAGAGTATCCAAGCAGCAGAAGGAGAGAAAAATATGTGCTACATCGCTATGTTTATTTCTGACTACCCAGGACAGAAAAGAATATGCACCTGCTCTCTGTGAGAGTCAGTGAACAACTGGACAAAGAAACAGGAAACCAGTAACATCAACATCAGTCTCCCGTGAGAATACCAACAGTCTGGAATGTAAACAGAATCTTGTGACTCCAAAAACTGCACAGTGGTATAACAGAAACCCAACATTTTCATTCCTTCCTTCATCACTGCACAAAAAGCAATCCAGACTCTGTTCCTTTCTGGTGATCTGTTTTTATTAAAGAACTTACAGATTTATCTCCTGATCCGTACAGCAAATCCCAAAGACCCCGTATTAACAGTGCACAGAGAACACCCACCCGCAAAAGAACCCTCCCCGCAACAGTAGAGAAACAGGATCAATCCTTTACACACACCTCAGGAAATCAGGACGAGAAAGACAGGATGAAACACACAAGCCACCAGGTGTGCCAGAGCTGCAGGAGGGAGAGAGGGGCAGAAGGGCAGCATTTCCCTGTGCTGGTTTCTCTAGGGCTGCCTTCGCCGACCCGGCACCCTCCGGATGCTCTAGGCTGGCGAAGGCCACTCTAGAGATGAGTTGTGCTAGAGCTGGGCCACCTGCCACCTCCATCTGACCCCCAAATCTTCCCCTGCCTCTTCCCTTCCCAACACATTGGTCCCCTGTGGCTCTCTCTCTCACTCCACACCACTGCCCAAGCCCCATGGCTGCTACGGTTCCCTTGTGACTGCCTGGTGTGCTAGCCTTGCCCACCGTTAGCCGTTATCTGTACCTAGTAGATGCTAAGGGTTGATGGCTTGCCCAAAAATCGGCCACGGCTGCCCGGCGGCTGTTTTTTTGGTGATGTGGGATTTGGAGCCAGTGATGTGCTTTTTAGGAGCTTCAGACCACCCTCCCAGCTTGCCTCTCGAGTGCGGGGAGAGAGAGAGGAGCAGGAAGGGCAGCCTAAGAGTCACGTGGAAGAGGGACCGAAAGGATCCCGCAAGAGAGGCGATGCCTCGATACAGCGGTGCGTTGCGTCAAGCCGGTGGGCCCGTTGCAACACTTTGCATGACTGCTGTGCTTCTTAAGTCAGCGCTCCCTGCAGATTTTGCAGAAGATGGATTAGAGACCGGGCCAGGATAGGGGTCCGGTAAGCCCTTCAAAAACCTATGGGTCTCAAGGAGGTGCCCAAACATGCTGGGCGACGGTGATGCTGTACTGGCCACGTGTCACCCGGTCCACCCACCCCTTTGGTCTTTCTAGCTTTGCCTGTCTCAATCAGCGAATTCGCTTTAAGAAGCAAGCTGCATCCTTTAGCCTCATCGCCCTACTTGAAGGGTTTCAACAACAATCCCTTGTTTCAAAAGGACGCGCCTTCTCCATATACCGTCTCAACCCTGAAGAATGTGCTGCTTATCCCTTATGTCAGAATAAAAACCGCTTATGGGAACCCTCCACTGACTCAAGGAAAGAGGAGACGTGAATATTTCAGTTTCTAGGGATGGGGATGTCTTGGTCTGGGAAGCAGGTTGTCCCTTACCTTCCTGTTGAGTCACCAGCCACGAAAGGCTGCTTTGGACTCGGTCATCAGAAACGTTCGTCGAGCCTGTTTCCTTCTCCCTGCCCCAACCAGGGTTCAAGTGGCTAGGGATCTTGGCTGAAGATCATAGCCAGCCCATCAAAGGGCCGAGGGACTAGAAAATCTGGAGACTGGAGTCTCTCCCCCATCTCCACGTTATTGCTCTGTGCTCACACACGTGTCTGGGTGTGTCCAAGCACCATCCGTGTCAGGCTTATGGGATATTCTTGAAGAGCCCAGGACCGAGCGAGAGCTGTCTGTGCTTATCATCCAATGAATAATGGTCCTATTTATCTAGTACTTTTCGAGCTTATCTTGGTGAAATCTGCATGAGAGCCCAGTAAGAGGTCAGTATTGTTATCCTCAAACTGCAGAGGGGGCCGGCAAAGCGGACTGCCTAAATTGGGAACTCACGGCTTGGGGATTGGTGGATTTGCAGCACAGTCTTTTATATGTTGCAATCCTCAGCCCACTGACAGGCGAGCAAACCCCAGAGAGCTCAGTGGGACTTGCTTCTGAGCAGACACACGTGTACCATTGCACCGTCGGCCGCTACGCTTGCTCCCACCAGGGGGAGATACCCCATCTTCTCTCAGCACCTGCAGCTGATGAACGGACTAATCTCCTGGTTTGTGCTCACCCTCGGAAAATGTGGGTAGGCATTGCTCCAGCACGGCAAATGCCTCAATTCTCCCTACCGGGCTGGGAACCAGCAGGAAGCTGTGCCCATCTGTGGTGGGCCAGGGGGTAGCCTCAATAAAGAAAATGACAGCATCAGGCGCCAACCAGGGGCGCCAGAATCTCAGTGGATCACGTCACACCTAGCGCGAGGAGGCGAAGGCTCTGGCATTCCCAGAGCCTCGTGCGGAGTTTTGCTGCGGAAGTAAAAACAACGGAAAAGGAGGGAGAGACAGGCGAACATGTCAAATCCACACAGAGCAGAGACTGGGTGGCTCCACCTCATGGGTTCATTTGTGGAGGATGCTCCAGTTGAGGCAAGGCGGGTGCGAGAGAGGAGTCCTTAGGCTGCGAGGCTCTCCAGCTCCAAAGACTTAGGCTGGAGAGGCCGAGAAGAATTGCTGAGGATATAGCGCTCATGTCTGGGGGGGTTAAAGAAAACTCCTTTCTCCCCCTTCCCCAACACCGCGGAGCAAATTCCAAGCTCCTGCTGCCCCCATCCCACCCACATATTTCCCAAGAGGAAACACAAGGAAGTCACAAAAAAGAAACACAAACGAGAGCCGGCGATGACCAAGAACGGCAGGCTCAGAAAGTGGGGGGCCCAGGGTGTAGGCAGCTTCCTCCTCATGCTCCGAGGAGCTTTTTGACCATGTAGCCGGGCATGGAGTAGAGGAAAAGGGCCACCATGATGATCAGCAGGAGGGCCAAGACGATCTTGATGATGAGCCACTTGTAGCGGGTGCAGATGAGGTACCGTATGGACTTGAGCGGGTTCAGGAACCAGATGAAGGATGTATCCGGACGACTGTGAGGAGAGAGAGGGTGGGGGGAGAAAATGTCCAGGGCTGGAGTCAGACGCACGTCAGCACGAAAGACGCAGGGCTTCATCCACAGTGAAGCTCATTCTTTATTCAAGGAAACGGCAGGCAACTCAGCAACGCTCCCCTAAGGAGCATCTTCCAGGACTGAAGGTCCTTGCCTTCCACCCTCTCTAAGACTCCTCCTCTACCAGATGTTTTCCCAGCAGCCTCAAACCTCTGTCCTCTGGCCTGCCCTCGTTATTCTGCTCATTCAGGGAGGAGGGGAGTTTGTCGCAGCTGGAGAGAGAGACTTCCTGGATTCTCCAGCAGCCTCTTGACCCCCACTCCTCTGCTTCAGCCTCGGAGTCTGAACTGCTCCTGTTGCCGACTCTCCCTGCTCACTAAACCCTGTTGCCACATCAGCATCCAGCCCCTCCTCCCAATCTCCCCCCTCTGAGCTCTGCTCGGTGTCCCACCACCAACCCCCTGGCTCTGAGCCTTCCTCCTCTGGGGGTTTCCCTTGGGGGATTCCCCAGCTGGCGCCTCCCACCGCTCCTCTTTGCCCAGCCGGTCCCTGACACACGCTTAGCAAGGGCGACAGTTTCCTCGGGGCAGCGGGGAGATGGCTTCCTCAGGTCACACCTCGGACCCTGCCAACTCACAAGACTTGGCCACCTTCCCACTTGCATTGCTGGCCCGATGACACCAGCAACCTAAGCAGGGGCTGGATGGCAGTGACTTTTCAGGAAGCAAATGCAAGCCCTGCCTTGCGACCCGCCGGGCCCTTGACAACTCTCATCTCACTGGTGGGTCACCATACACAGCTGTCAAAAACTGGGGCCCCAGCTGTTTGCATCTGCCTCGGGAACACCAGCAAACCCACCCTCTCTTGCAAGGCCTGGCAACACAGGTCAGGGCGTCAGGGATTCTGGAATGCGATTCTTGGGAGGAGCATGCGGGTCAAGTAGTTTGGGTGGGCAGAGATGGCTGCCCTCTAGCAGACCAGCTGCTCTCTGGCTGATCACCTCTGCTCATTATTTCCTAGGATACTTTGCTGAAACCGCAGCTCAGCCACAGGGCCCACGTTCAAGCACAGCCATGTTGGACATAGTAGGGCGTCTCTGAGTACGTCAGCCCCTCACACACCTGAGGTTAAGGAGCAAGGAGTATAACCTGGGAAACCAGGTGTCTTCTCACCTGTCCCTCTTCCTCTCCCACCTTCTAAAGGTTTTTTTGAGGGGGGACTCTCCTCCTTTTTTTTCTTTTTTCTTTTTGATGGGGACGCGGGTGGCGCTGTGGGTTAAACCACAGAGCCTAGGACTTGCCGATCGGAAGGTCGGTGGTTCGAATCCCCGCGACGGGGTGAGCTCCCGTTGCTCGGTCCCTGCTCCTGCCAACCTAGCAGTTCGAAAGCACATCAAAGTGCAAGCAGATAACAAGGTACCGCTCCGGCAAAAAGGTAAACGGCATTTCTGTGCACTGCTCTGGTTTGCCAGAAGCGGCTTAGTCATGTTGGCCACATGACCCGGAAGCTGTACGCCGGCTCCCTTGGCCAATAAAGCGAGATGAGTGCGGCAACCCCAGAGTCGGCCACGACTGGACCTAATGGTCAGGGATACCTTTACCTTTACCTTTACCTCCTATGTCTCTTATCTGTCCCTCCCCACCCTGCCCATGTTTCCCGAAGCGGCCCCTGGGGTGGGCGTTGGGTGGAAAAAAGGAAGGTACCCTGAGGAAAGAGGGACAGACCCTTTCAGGCCCCAAGCAGCTTCTTGACCATGTAGCCGGGCATGGAGTACAAGAAGAGTCCGACCATAAGGAGCAAGAGAACGAGGAGGAGGATTTTCAGCAGAAGCCAGCGGTACGTGTGCCAGATAAAGTAGCGGATGGACTTGAGAGGGTTCAGGAACCAAATGAAGCTGGTATCTGGGCGGCTGGGGCAGGAGGGTGAGGTGGGGCGAGGAGGAGAGAGACCGAGGACACAGGGGAAAGAGAGACAGGGAGAGATGAACGGAGTCAACGGAGGAGGGAAAGAACAGGAAAGGCACATCAACGGGGTAGTGTGTCCCACCCAAGACTGTTGGTGGCCACTGCTGTTCCCTGTGTGGCTGTGCAGCCCTCGGACCTCCCCTGTTATGCCTCCATCCATGTGGGTGTCTGCTTGGGGACCTCCTCTCCCACCACCCCTCTCCCTCCCCTCTCGCCACTCACTTGGGTTTCTCCAATGGGTCGGGCTCGTTACGAGCCAGCCCGGCCGGACTTTTCTCGGCTTCCTCGGCCGTCAGAAGGTGAAGCTCAGCCTCCACTTTTCCCTGTTGGGGAGGAAGGAGGCTAGAGGTGAGTTTTGAACCCACGGACATCCAGTGAAGCTGAATGCTGGAAGACTCAGGACAGATAAAAGAAATGACTTCATCACATAACACAATAGCTGAACCATGGAACTCCTTCCTGCAGGAGGCAGTGATGGCCACCATCTTGGATGGCTTTAGAAGATTCATAGAGGAGAGGGCTATCAATGGCTACTAGCCAGGATGACTATGATCTATGATTAAAGCCCTAAATGGACTCGGTCCTGTATACCTGAAAGAGCATCTCCACCCCCATTACCCGGAAACTACAACTAATCCAGAATGCGGCAGCTAGACTGGTGACTGGGAGTGGCCGCCGAGACCACATAACACCGGTCTTGAAAGACCTACATTGGCTCCCAGTACGTTTCTGAGCACAATTCAAAGTGTTGGTGCTGATCTTGAAAGCCCTAAACAGCCTCAGCCCAGTAGACCTGAAAGAGCGTCTCCACCCCCATTGTTCTGCCCGGACACTGCGGTCCAGCGCCGAGGGCCTTCTGGTGGTTCCCTCACTGTGAGAAGCAAAGCTACAGGGAACCAGGCAGAGGGCCTTCTCGGTAGTGGCACCCGCCCTGTGGAACGCCCTCCCACCAGATGTCAAAGAGAACAACTACTACCAGACTTTTAGAAGACACCTGAAGGCAGCCCTCTTTAGGGAAGCTTTTAATGTTTAACAGACTACTGTATTTTAATACTTTGTTGGAAGCTGCCCAGAGTGGCTGGGGAAACCCAGCCAGATGAGCGGGGTATAAATAATAATAATAACTATTATTATTATTATTATTATTATTATTATTATTATTATTATATGTGCAGGAACCACATGATGTTGGGGAAAGTCCTGGCAGCCCTTGCTCCACCTCTGCACATCACACCCAGAGTCAGAAGAAACCAAGGGTCAAGGCAGAACTGTAGACCACCAACCCATATCTGATGAAGCCTTCTTCATCACTGGAGATTTTAAAACAGTGGTTGGATGGCCATGCTAGCGATAACTTAGCAACATTGGTTGGGTTGGACTAGAGGACCCTTGAGGTCCCAACGCTACAATACTATGATTCTAAGCCACCCAGCTCCTTTGTCCACCCCATATCCAGGTTTCTCACCGACTCTTGACCTGCTGCTCCACCCCTTTCTCCTGGGCTCCTTCAGATCTGGGGGTGCCTTTCCCTCCCTCCCCGACCTGACCCGGCCTCCCCTCTAAGCCCAGATGGCAGCCCTCTCCCCGCAGCCCCATTACCGTCATCTCCATTTCGTCGTTCTCGTCTCGTGCCAAGAAGGGCCACCAGCCCTTCACCCTCTTCTGTTTGAAGATAGAGACCATGGGCACCTCAATCTCCCCCGTCCCCAGCTCCATGCTGCACTGCTTGGCGGTCTTTGCGCCACGTGGGAAGCGGTTCAGGTCAAGCTCAATGCCTCCTGAGAAAGGGAGGGACGGAGAAAGGAAGGGTATTATTATTATTATTATTTTATACCATCAGCATTTGATCTAAATTGAAATTTAAACATAAATTATTATCTTCACTTTGAACCCCATTCCTACATTCATCTATATATCAACACTTTATATTGGTTCATCGGTAACATAAGAGGGAAAATGACTATTATTCATACTCAATCTAAGCAGAAACACAAGGGCTCCGGATTAGGCCTTTAGCTACGCGATGTTGAATGCTACCGGTTAAATATTCTATCCCATTTCCCCTTTGTTTTTGTTTAGGTTTAAACCAGTTCACAAGCCAAGAACTTTTACACTGACCACTCTAATAATGAACCATATTTTGTAGATACCGCTGCAAATTTATTATGCTATTTTCTTTTTATTAGAAAATTTTATTTACAAACATACACAAAACAAAATTCATATTATCCTACCACACTAAATTAGACGTTAAAACACCCTTGTGATTTCCCTCCACCGTCCCTCACCCTCCTATATATTATAATAATTCACATTGCAATTTTTATCTAAATTTATATTTCTTAACTCTTTTAACTTACTATTTTTTATTTATTTATTTTTTATCCGGCTTTACAAACATTAATCCAAACATATCAACATGTTAGGTTTTGAGCAAGTACTTGGGCATATCATCTTCAAGCCATTTCCATTGTATTTTTATTTTCTGGTTTGATTGGTACCTTATTCCTGCAGTTAATCTTGCTGATTCTATAAACTCAATTAGTTTATATATCCAGTCATCCTTTGCGGGTATATATTTCCCTTCCTCAGTTTTGTGCAAGGAGTAGCCTTGCTGCGACTGTCGTGTATAAGAATAATATTTTCCTATATTGTGGTATTTCTTTATCTATTATACTCATTCTGCTATTTCCTTACGCACAAATGGCATGATTAAAGACAAGGTCTATTTCGTGTGTGTACCATTTATTGTTCCCATGATCCACGTCGATAAAACCCAATAAAAAGCTATTAAAATAAATAAAGTAAGCAATACAGATAAAATTTAAGAAAATTGCTCCCTGTCCCCCATGTGGTAAAGGTAAAGGGTAAAGGGACCCCTGACCATTAGGTCCAGTCATGACCGGCTCTGGGGTTGCAGCACTCATCTCGCTTTATTGGCCGAGGGAGCTGGCGTACAGCTTCCGGGTCATGTGGCCAGCAGGACTAAGCCGCTTCTGGCAAACCAGAGCAGCGCACGGAAATGCCGTTTACCTTCCCGCCGGAGTGGTACCTATTCATCTACTTGCACTGGCATGCATTCGAACTGCTAGGTTGGCAGGAGCAGGGACCGAGCAACGGGAGCTCACCCCGTCGTGGGGATTCAAACCGCCGACCTTCTGATCAGCAAGCCCTAGGCTCTGTGGTTTAACCCACAGCGCCACCCGCATCCCTATCCCCCATGCTGACCCTGGGACAAATACCCTCCCGGCCTCCGTCACTGACCGAGGAAGTCATCGGCGGAAAAGTGGTCGGCATCCCACACTTGTAGCGTGAGTCGGGCCGGAATCTTGTACTCGGTCTCGTCCCAGGAGAACATGGACTCTTTCTTCGAGATAACAATCTTCTCCTCAGCTGCAAGGTAGTCGAAAGGAAAGATGTAGCGCCAGTTGAAGTTGCCCTCGCCGGTCAGCGAGTGGTAGTGGACGTCTGTGTCTTGCTTGTCTTCTTGCTGACCCTTCAGCCACCTGCATGGGGGAAAGAGAGGGGACGGGTGGCGGTCAGCCGGGAGGGGATTTCGAAGGACGGGGATTTTGAACAACAGTTGTGCTCATGCAGGACCAGGAAAAGTCAGTGCTGGAGGGGCCGCGGCAGACTGGAGGGGGTCTCGCTTGCAAAGGGGCGTCATAAGGGGGTGCAGAGTATTGCTACATTGGAGAGATTGTGCCGGTACCGCCATGGTCTGTTTGATGCCTTCCTGTGTTTTGGATATTCTGTTGGGAGCTGCCAAGAGGGGCTGGGGCATTGCACACCTTAAGTTAGCCTTCCATCTTAGGTCCCCAGGCGTTGTTGGACTACATCTCCCATCCCTAGCCAGCATGACCAGTGGTCAGGGATGATGGGAGTTGTAGTCCAACAACATCTGGGGACCCACAGGTTGAGAACTGCTGGGCTACAGGGAACCAGGCAGAGGGCCTTCTTGGTGGTGGCGCCTGCCCTATGGAACACCCTACCACCAGATCCCTAGCTAGCAGGACCTGTGGTCAGGGATGCTGGGAGTTGTAGTCATTTAGCCTGGACACTGAGGTCCTGCTCTGAGGGCCTTCTGAGGGTTCCCTCCCTGCGAGAAGTGAGGCTACAGCAGTGTTTCTCAACCTGTGGTTCCCCAGATGTTGTTGGACTACAACTCCCATCATTCCTAGCCAGCATGACCAGTGGTCAGGGATGATGGGAGTTGTAGTCCAACAACATCTGGGGACCCACAGGTTGAGAACCGCTGGGCTACAGGGAACCAGGCAGTGGCACCCACGCTGTGGAACACCCTGCCACCAGATGTCAAGGAAATAAACCACTCTCTGACTTTTAGAAGACATCTGAAGGCAGGCCTGTTTAGGGAAGTTTTTAATGTTTGGTGATTTATTGGGCTTTTAATATTCTGTCTGGGGCTGCCCAGAGTGGCTGGGGAAACCCGGTCAGATGGGTGGCATATAAATATTAAGATTATTATCCCTTCCTGGGACCCGGTACATGGAAGAGATGCTGTTTTAAGTACAGTAGGATCATACCTTGTGCAGGGGGGTATGCTCTGGGGATGGCGCGTATACACGAAAATGCGTATACACACGTCACCCCCTTGAGTCTGCCCCTGCACAAGTATCCCATCTTCTGAGCAAGGCAGAGGGCTTTTAATTCCTCTGCCTTGCTTATCAGGCTCTGGGGTGCTCTCACAGGGCAGTATGTGAGTTGTTTTTTCTTCCTTTATCGGCTCCCTGGAGTCTGAAACCAGTATCTGTTCGGTGGGATTTGAAAATCAGGTGTGATTTCTGAAGCCCACATTCAGAATTTGGTTTGCAGACATTCCTCCAATCCAATACAAAAGAAAAGGGATCCAGCAATAAATTCTCAGAAGTTGAAAACTGCATGTTTTGAGTTTTGGCTCCAAAGTGTTGGCTTTTGCACAACCGCCAAATGTGTGAAAGTTTTTTAGGGGGTTTGTTTCATTCTAACTTGCTGTTTGCCACCTTCAGCATTTTAAAGGAAAAGGGCATAATAGAACTGTTTTAGGTCATAAATAAAATAACCTGGGCCAGAATCCAGAAATTATTCTGTAACCCGAGGAGCGGACTTTTCCACAAATTCTGTTTTGGTGTAGCTGAATATTCACCACTCCTCTGTACACGTCTCACATGAAGGGCAAAGGTCCCCAAGTGGTTCCCAAAATTGGCAGTCACTAATTAGCAGTGTAATTATCTAAGGGGCATCAGTGGGGCGTGGAGGTCTAACTGCCTATCAGACTTTGAAAAGCTGGTCTCAACTTGATCCATTTTGTTGAATTAATTAAACTAAATGGTTTCCATCTAAATTTGGATTAATGGTCCACTGATGGTCCCTATTTTTATTTTTTATTTCTGTATTCTCTGACTTAGTGGGTCATGCAAACTGCTATTCTGAATCATGCTTTCTTTAGGGGAAGGGCACTGGTGATGAATTTAGGGAATGAAGGGAGAGGGCCCCTCCAAAAGTTTGGAAACCACTGGCCTAAAATGTACCCCCCCCCCGCGATACATGCAAGAGGGAACAAAGCAAGCTGTCCCCACAGCTAAACACACCACCATATCTGCAAAAAAACCCCACAACACCTTCCCAGCTGCGCCCTTGCAAAAAGGAGACAGCCAAGCACACACACACACAAGGCGTTGCCAC
This sequence comes from Podarcis muralis, assembly GCF_004329235.1. Lineage (NCBI taxonomy): Eukaryota > Metazoa > Chordata > Lepidosauria > Squamata > Lacertidae > Podarcis > Podarcis muralis. Next base: position 122,393,082 of record NC_041314.1, read on the forward strand.
GCCTGGAATAAGAGCATGCAAGAAGGCAACGGCATTCCTCATTCAGAGAAGGGAGAAGAAAACCCCTTGACCCTCATTCCCTTACCTGCTCACATGCTCGTATTTTCTCAGGCCCCTTATGGGTGACCACCCAGCCCTGCTCCCAGGCAAATGCATAGCTCAGGCTGGGTGGATCGGCAGAGCTGCATCAGATCTGGGGCAGGGTGAAGGTAGCCCCTCTGGGGCGCTAGCTCTCGGAGTGTGAAGCTGGCTCAACAACCTGCCCTCCCCTGGTCAGGTCTCTGCAAAGTGACCCGTCTCTTAGATCTACATTGGCTCCCAAGCACAATTCAGAGTGTTGGTGCTGACCTTTAAAGCCCTAAATGGCCTCGGCCCAGTACACCTGAAGGAGCGTCTCCATCCCAGTCTTTCAGCCCGGACACTGAGGTCCACTCTGAGGGCTTTCTGGTGGTTCCCTCCCTGTGAGAAATGAGGTTACAGGGAACCAGGCAGAGGGCCTTCTCGGTGGTGGCGAGGAACATCCTCCCATCAGATGTCAAACAGATGCACACCTTCTGAAGGCAGCCCTGAATTGGGAAGTTTTTAATATCGTATGTTTTGCTGTGCTCTGCTATGTTGGAAGCTGCCCAGAACGGCCGGGGTATCCCAGTCAGATGGGCAGGTTACAAGAAATTATTCTTATTCTTATTCTTAGAAACCCCTGGAACCAGTTTCCCCTTAGGCTCTGCCGATGGATTGCCATAAGCTATGGATCTGCAGCACATCCGACAGCGGGCGAGCAAAGGATTTGCGGGGAGTCTCCCATGCGTCCCCCCTCCCTGAGCAGCCCTGCGCCCCCCCCCTGGAGGGGTCGTGCACGGAGCCTCGATCAATTACCCCCTGACATAGATGTCTGACATCTTCTCTCCCGTCATGAAAGCATCGTCCTCCAGGACCACCTCATCGGTGTTCCAAATAATAACCCGCAGCTCATACCTAGCCATGGCGCACAGCGGCACAACAACAACACAGAGAGGACAGAAAAGGGGGAGAAAAGAGGCAGACAGGAGAAGCAAAGTGTCGGTTAGCTGATGCCCGCGTGGAGGAAACGCGCCGTCTGAGAAAGGGTCGCCCGTCCTCTGCGGGGAGCGCTACAGAGCGGGGCAGAACCGAAACCAAAACGAGAAGCTCACGCACACAGAGAGAGTAGCC